>VZZY01003560.1:211934-273933 GCA_013400335.1 Eurystomus gularis | reverse complement strand
AGGGTGGGTGGGAAAAATGATAATGGGGAGTGGTTGCATTCTCCCCATTCCTGTCCCAAACCTCCTAGTCAATGAGCCCTCTCCACCGAAATACCCCCAGGAGGGGAATTCCTGGGAAGTATCCAAGCTGGAGGGAATGAATTATGCCTTTAGGTCAAGATGTTACTGTTCACGTAGGTCTAAACATGTTGTGAACCAGGCTTTGCACTGGTCTCCACACTGTTCCTGGCCCGATGCAGCATATCACATGGTGTGATATGGTGGTGCCTAACACTGTGCTGCCTTGTGCTTTGGTGTCTGTAACGTTGAAATTGTTTAGGGGAAAGCTCATGGCTCTCACTGATTTCATCTGCTCTTGCAATTTCACTGTGAGTCATCCAATATGGTGTGTACTTTGTTTCACTTACAGACCAAACTGCCCGAATCACATCTTTAGTTAGGTCGTCTGCTCTCAGCTTTCCTTAGGCAAAAAAGCAAGCAAATTAAAAGTTACTTGCTCTTAAAGCTAAGGAGGCACACTTGAAAATGTGCGCTTCTAAGCTCTTTTTTACTAGGAGGTAAATGAAAAATAAGCCTGCCACCACAATTTTAATAGTGCTTATTTGGGCTAATGAGTTATGCATACTAGTGGCTGGCAGTTCTGGGTGTTTAGCATCTCTGAAACTTCCATGTATCTCCATGTGGGTGCACAGAAATCGCAATACCCACCCTTGGGAAAGTAATGGCCAGGGAGGGAAAGCATTGAAAGAATAGTAGTCGGGTGCTTTTCAAGTGCTTCTAAATAGTCTAGGTCTACTTTCAACCGCATTCAAAGTTTTTTTTTAACTTGACTTGCACTGCACCTTTTTACCTGTGAAGCTTTATAACAGGGATGGCAAGATTGCTACAGCAGTGCAGCATCTACTCAGTCTTTTCATATTTCATATTAGACCTCATATTTCAGTCTTAGACATGATGTGATCTTTCAAGGGTGGTTGGTAAGAGGCAGCAGCACATAGCAGGGCCCAAAAGTACTGCTGTTGGAATCTGCTGAGATGGGTACAACCACCTGGTCCCCTTCTGACCCAGAGCTTTGCTTGCTGCCTCTAACCCGTGGGATAGAAATATAAAGTCAATCTCACACTCCTTTGCCAAAGCTGAGGCTATTGAGAGAACCGATTACAGGGAAAACCCTTAAACCACACTTGCAGGGGGAACCTTTCTACTTTTATCATTTGCTGAAGCCAAGAAGTCACTAAGTGAGTGCAGCCCTCTCTGAGCAGGGATGCTGCTAACAAGCAGCATCAGTGTCGGTTTTAAGAATAAAACATTCAGGTGCACTGGCCAGGCTAACAGAACAGGAAGTTATTTTTCCCACAGTTTGGCTAAAGGTAGAATAATTATGTCCATTATTTTATTAGAGTTCTTACCTTTGCAGTTGTAAACAAGAAAGCCTTGCCAGTTTTCCACTCAGTGGAAAAATTTGGTGTGCTTTGATAGCATTACACCAGAGACGGAACATAATGGAAATGTTCTCGTGGAGTGCCAGCTCAAAAAGAGAGGAAAATGGCTGAAAAATTAACTCTCAAAATACTTTTTTTCTTCCTTTCCCTTTCCATTTCCTTTTCCCTTTCCCTTTCCATTTTCCCTCTTTTTCTTTCCTGTCTTTCTCTCTCTTTCTCTTTTTCATTCTCTCTCTTTTTCTTTCTCTTTCCTTTTTTATTTTTCTTTCTCTTTAATATAGAAGCATGTAGAGAAAGCAATTTCTGTCTCAAATAGGCCTGTATGTCTTTTTTTTACTGTAATTTAAGACTCAGGCCTGTATCAAATCCACTTGACTTTTCACCTGTAATTTCCCAGGCTCTTCCTGCTTATGTCTTTTATCAGTGCTGCTTAAATATTGGGAAAATAGACCCGTGAGCATGCAGATATCATGGAATTAAAGGTAACGTTCTGCATAAGCAGAACAAGGCGGTTTGGGGAATGTATCTGCTAAATAGTTTCTCTCACATGAATGCTGTACTGATTTTTTTGTGTCTCTGGGTCAAATTATGTCTGCTTATGTGTCCTCACCTAGCAGTTCTGTGCCTTCTGAAGGGCAGGATGGGCAGAAAGGTCTTGGTAAGCTATAAATCTGGTTGGTCTCTTCTGCCTATGTACATCAGCTGAGCTAATGCCAAGAAGGAAGCAACCTGTCCCATTTGGTGCTGGTTTTTGGCCCCAGTTCTTTTCCTGCAGCAGTGCAGAAGTGTGTGTGTTTGACCTGTGTCTCCTGAATCCTCTTTAATTCAGATTAATTATTTACTGGCCAACAACAATTGATTGTCTGAAACAATTGTTAAATACTACTCTAGACATTTGTGGTTTCCCTAAGGCTAATTCCTAGATTAAATCACAAATGTTTATACTCTTGGAGAAAACATTTATTCAAAGCTAGGAGGGCATACATCTAGTACGAACATATCCCCAGCAGCCACCATTTAGAGACTGTACATGACTATTTGGACAGCTGCCTATGTTCATACTGATTAATCTTTTCCTAATGAAGTTATACCAATCTTCTTCATTCCCCAGATCTTTGATAATATTTTCACCGGCAGAGGAAAGGACTTCTTTCCCGCAAGCAGGACACAAGCATGGAGCTGGGCATAGTGCTCCCTAGAAAGCATACACGGAGCCGGTGGATGCAGCCATCAAAATGCTCAGCTCAGGACAAAGAGGGGAGGCTGCGCATTTCTCTCCTCCTTTCCTAACCCTGCGTCCTGCTTACACCAGCTCTGGCCCTGACTGGACCCTCCCATTTGACTCACTAGTGTGGCATAAAGCTAGGTAGGATTTGCTGGTTTTTGTTTGTTTTCTTCTGAGTTGTTAAACAGGTGATTCAAGTACAAAGCCAATGCATGAGTACCAGTATCACCATGAGACACAGAATGGGATTTTGAGGTGACAAGGGCATGAGAGATGGGTGGGATCTCTGTCTTTGGAGTCACAAATTAGTTATTTGACTCCCAAGGACTTGTGAAACCAAACCCTTGCAACAAAGGGGTCAGAATAACAACACCCTCAGCCACCACCTTCTGCAGCCCAGCACCAAGAGGCATGGTGCACAAGAATCTCTCCTGCTCCTCTGGCCAGCACAAAGGAATCCTGAACTTGCTTTGCTGACTAGCAGATGGAGATCTCTGGATTTTACTGACTCCCTCCTTTCCACATAAGTGCCTGACATACTAAGCAGTGACACTACACACCCTTTCTCTGGCCCGATAAATCTTGCCTTTCCCTTCAGCAACAAAGGTGGAGTGTATTTGTAGTCAAAGCTGCTCCGTAACCACTGCTGCCTCCTGTGGTGGATCCATCCCGCAGTTGTGTGCCAAACCTACTGTGGCAGGCCATCAAGGCAAACAAGTGCTGTATTTTTGGATTGTGATCAAGCCTAGACATGACAAGAGCATTAGGGATGGTCCCAGGCACGTGCAGGTGCAGAGTTGGCGGTGTTTAGAGACTTACAAAGTCAAACAGGAAGGTATGCATTTGCAATGTTGAGAGCAAGCAGCTTAATAATACGTAAGTCTATTGTTAGTCACTTAAACCTTTCATTGGGCTGAGCCCTAAGCAGCTCATTAAGTTGCAGTCATACAATCAGGAAGCTGAAGCAATGTCATGTAGAGCCACTGCCTCTACATTGTCCCTGCAGAACAACTGCAGAATTATGGTGAGCCATCCTTAGCTACCTGAAAATGATTCCTGCAAACTATTTTATGGCTACTCAAAAGTAAAGCATACGCTCATGATTTATGAGTGATTGCAGAATCAGCCTTTCAATTCTCCCTAGTTTTCTTGAACATTTGGTTCACTGTTTCAGCAGATGTCCAATTTCTTCAAATTGAATTGATAGATGTATTTAGACAAGAAAAAATCTATTACAAGTGGCTTGTTTTACAGATTTTTATAAATTAGGAAAATCCTTTGCGTACTTGAGGTAGAAATGGATTTGATGAAGAAACAAAAGTCTCTGAGATCAGCCTTAGGCAACAGCATTTTGTTATTAGAAATAACAAATAACAAGCAACTGCAGAGAAAGAGGTAGAGTCTGTATCAAGAAATTATTGGAAGATTGCAGCCAGCAAAGAGGGAGGCTGGGTGCAGCATTAGTCAATGGATTCTCCTAGCTCCTCCCTCACAGAAAAATCAGTGGGACGTAGATGACCCTAATTCTGGTAGGGAGAGGCAGCACACAGTAACCCTACCCCCTGCACCCAGCTCCCTTCGCTCCCTGTAACACCTCCAGCCCCAGAGAGCAGAAGCCCCAGCTCGTCCTGCCCTGCGGCCACTGCCAGCCCAGGCAGTGCCAGATGCAGGAGCATCACCCCTGTCTTCAGCTCCCGGACTGAACTGCTCCTAAGTTCTTGTGTTTGCTGTTATTCCTACGTGCTCTTCCCAGCCTTCTCTTTTCAAGGAAGTGGATGTATTCTGATCCAAATACCTGGGTGTATTTTAATAATGCTTCCATTCATTTACTGCTTGCTAAATGAGCAGCATAATCAATGTGTCCAATACAGGAAAGAGCTGAAGGGAGATATTCGTGCTAGGACAGACTTAAAAGAAATAGTATGTATGCAAGAAGCTATTTACTGTCGCATGTTTTTAGGTATTTTTGCCTCCTCTTACAAATGATACAGTGATGCCATTTAGACTAACCAAATATGATTACTGATTTCTTCATTTTCATTAAGTCTGAGGCAATAAAATATGTCTTCTATACAACAGAACCATGAACTACAGGTACATCTCATACCTCTCAGGCAGGTAAAGAGAGAAAGCATCTCTACATAGATACTGGAAGCCTGCATCTCTTATTCATACACAGGGACATTTTGCTTCAGGTTTACGTGCTCACTAGTTCAGATACTAGGATGATGAACGAGGTCTAAAATGTTAAACCTATTGATTAGAGTAAACATGTGGCTGTTGAAAACTTAGGTCAGAACATTGGCTGGACTAGACTGGAGCTGTATCACTATAGAGGTGAGGATATGAGCATGGGTGATGTTGTCTGGATAACTTCAAATTACAGCTCCACTCAAAGGAATAGCCTTCATTATTTCCTGTAAAATATCATCTATATCTATAGCAGCATGGGGGCAATAATAATAATGCAATCACTAGTGCAGCACAAATTAATTTCTGAACAACCATCTCCTCGTATGAAGGTCCTCTTGGAGGGGGAAACATAGATCAACAGGCAAAATCCACTGCATTTGCACAAGGCCAGGATACTTAGGCTGCCTGTGCAGCTGGAGAGCTGTAATTCAAATGACTGGAGTGAGCTCAGGGCTGCTTTGCCAGGCTCTTAAAGTAGTCTCTCCCAGAGAATAAGCAAGTAATAGTCTGCTGGACTCGTTGCAGCCGGACTACAAACAGGTTTCATCAGGCGCTGAGCCGTGCTGCCTGGCCTGCTCCCAGCTGCTGTAGGCGAGCAGGCATCCTGGCACCAGGGCCTCAGGAGAAAGGATGCCAGGGTGCACATCCTGGAGGTGGAGGACAAGCCACTGGGGAAGATGTGAGGGCTCAGGGGTCTTGACTGTCCCTCTGAAAATCCATTTTATCAAAGTGACAGGATGCTGGTGAAATGTAGTTGTCCCCTTCTTCAGCAGAAGAGCAGCACAGCCAGGCACCCCGGCTGAAATAGTTTGGGGTCCTTGGGGAGTGCCACTGGTGCACCCCAGCTGAGCTGAAGGGCAGCGAGGTCAGGGTGACTGGATGGACAGCCTTAGCTGACCTTGGCAACAGTCTGTCCTCCGGCTCAGTCTGAACGGCAGGATTAATGCAAATCACCATGTGGTCAACCCTGCCTTGCCTACAGCTGAATTGCACAGTGCTTGTGAAGGACATGATGGTAAGTCCCCATGAAGTCTACTTTTCCCCAACACACTGAGCACTCTGTGCAGGGTCTCTGGCCTTGCTCCCATCTCCAAATTTCCCCCTACAACAGAACAGAGCAGTTGAGGAAAGCACTTCTGTGTGTGTGCACACAGAGGAGTGGGCAATTAGGGCTCCTGCTCATCCTCCTGCCACAGCATCACTCCCACACACAGCCTGATGCTCACGGTACAGATGGAGTTTGAAAACACACAGGTAAAAAGACCAAAATAAACCATTCTCTCTAGTACCTATATAACTCTCCAGTTTAGTCTAAACCACTCAGTCTAACCACAATATTTTGAGAAAGAGTAAAAGTAAGTACTCATGTCCTCAGAGCCAGTAAAACAAAATTAAATAAATGCAACAGACAGCCAGTTAAAATGGACAAATCGTACTTTGGGGAAGACTTTCCCAAGCCAACCATTAAATTCAATACATTTTCCCCTGCTTGCTCTGGGCTCCTAAAGAGAGGGTCAAGCTCTGGGGATGACAGAGAAACAGAGGAAATAAGATTTAAAAGCTACTGAAATTGAATTTCCTCACACAGTAATTCTTCCATAAGCTGCATAAACTTCCCTTACCTACATAAATACTCTGGATCACACAAGTTTTTACATTTCCAGTGCGACTCTGAGGGTAACCTTTGCCTATGTTTTGACTGCCCAAGAATCTCATAATTCCTTCACATCTTACATACCATCCTGAGATAGACAACAGTTGGGAACCACAAAACCCTTCCAAAAATTTGAAAATATCACAGGCTTTAAAAAAACCCAAAAAACTAAACCCAGACAAAGCAAAAAACCCCCACCCAAACTCCAAACTTCCCCCTACCAGCTCTGGCAGCAAATTGTTTTAAGTATATAAAGAAAAAGATCTTTGGACTTTTTGGTGACTTGACCATAAACACTTCTGCCTCTTTCCTTGTCACTGCTTAATTTATTCTGGCTGGACAGGCCACATATAAGCAGGAAAGAAAATAATGAGATAGGGAGAAAAGTGTTTTAGATGCTTAGGCTCTAAAATATCAAACTATCAGCTATAGTTGCACTATGTAGCAGTTTCAGTATATACAATTCTATTCATTGCTGGAGTGCCCCATGAGGCAGCTGTACTTTATATACAGCTACATTTAGGACAAAAAAATTATAGTGTGCAGCAGTTAGGAGACTTTCCTTTGATCAAAAAACAATTCATTATCAGAGACAAATTTCAACACAAAGCTCCTGATTGCACTGTTCCCACCCACTGTCTCTACAAGGAATAAATGTTTTTGCATTCCTAAAATAAAAAATTACATTATTTTGCTTCAAGTGCTTTTGGTGTCTCAAAAGTAATAAAAAAATAAACCCAGCCCTGAATTTCTTACCTTACCTATAATCTAAATGAATGAAAAAAATCCATCCCTTAGCCACCAGCCCTACATGTATGTTATACAGCAGCACAGGGACTAATAGCATCAGCTCCTGACAGGTGGAGATGACCTTACCTTCTTAGTCTAGCAGAGCCAGCCTTTGGAGAGTTTGGTTTTAATCTCACTTTTCTCTCTGTTAAATGAACAGCTCAAATCAGATGGATTGCCTTGAAGGGAATCAATTTATTTTTTTTCTCCTCTTGTAAAGTTCTACTTTCTATCCTTGAAAGAAAAAACATCTAAAGAGAAACAGAAAGCAAATGGCAGAGCACGAGCTGTGATTTTTTTCAGTCCAGCATTGGAGAATCAGTTCTTCACTCAGAACTGAAGATGGACAATTTATAATCAAATTTGCTTCTCTCATTGAAAGGCAAGACCATGACTCAGTACTTGTTTACATACAGTCTGTCTTACTATACTTTGTGTAGAGGAAGTGCTTTCACCCACACTTTGCTCCACCTGATGTCTTCTTGTTCATATTTCATGTAGAAATGTCCTTGACATCAACAGAACAGGAAATAAATATAGTTTTTCAGTATTTAAATTGTTTCATCCAGAGTGTTAATTTAAAAAGATACCTTAAAGTTAACCTGCTGGGAAGAAAGAGGGTAAAATCCATAACCCATATACAGTTTGGGTTTTTTTCACTCGTCAGAGTGACCTTCAGTCCTGCATCTCTGGACTTAACTGACTTTAACAGAATTTTGCTACCCCCTCACTTTTATTCTTAAAAATAAAGTCTTCCATTGTAAATTAAGACCACCATAAACTGAATCACAGATCTCAGCTTATGATTATTGCTACCACCAGTAATGAAAAAGTTCTCTGCCATACTGGAACAAATCCCACCGCCTTTTAATTTGCCTGCGTGAATAATCTGTAATGTCCTGTATTTTAAATCTTTACTAACACCGTCACCAAGTTTTGAGAGCCTTGAGAATTTGATAGGACAGTTTAAATTTACTGCAGCCTAAAGATCTTTACAAGACGAGGAATAAGAAGAGTCCTTGTCTAAAAGGCAGGGAAGAGACAGCTCCAGGCTGGCTACCTGCTGCGTTTGCAAACCCTGCAGCAGCTGATGATGTACACAGGGGCTAAAACCCCTTCCATGCTGCTTTTCTCCCCCTCCTCCCCTCACATATAATCTCTGCTGGGTGACTGAAAACAATGTTCTCAATAAAATGTTGTCATTGAAGATAAAGGAAATACAGTGGAACAAAAGGTCAGAGTACACCTGAAAATTTAAACCAAGTCAAACTGATTCATTTATAAATGAAAAAAAAGAGATTTATAGTGTTGATGCTGGCTATCTGCATACTTCTGCAGTCCTCTTGACCAAGAAAATGACATCGCCTTCATAGCTTGGAATAGGATAAGTAACTTTTATAATTAGGACAGATACATTGATCAACATCACTCAGCTATAAAAACAGTTGTAGTCAGGGGGAAAATGCTTTTTGGTATTGTTTTAAAATAAGTCATTTCCTTTGTTGCAAACATTGAAGAGTGTACCAGAAAAGGTGCTTGTGCCTTTTAACTAAATTCCTTCCATCTCACATAATAAGGGACAGAACTAATGGGAAAATAGCTTTGGGGAAATCTATGAATAAAGGTAATATTTAAATAAATCAGTTCTCTGGAATGCTCTCTCAAGTCTTTTTCCTTAGTGAAAAAGGTAACAACCACTTGTGGCAGCCTATAGATGAGGACTGTATTAGGAGGCATTTAAGTTGGGATGTGATTCCAACAGTTTCCAACTGCTCTACTTTGGAGAGTGCTCTTTTGGCACAGACTGAAGTTATAGGAGTTGTAATAAATACACAATTTTAGAACATCTTATATAATTCTTAGGCTATTTACTATCTATTAGCAAAACATGGCCTTTGAAAGAACAGAACTTAAGCCAAGAATTGAAATACAGCTCTCCTGCAAGATTTCCATCTCTGCAGGATCTGGGGAAAACAAAAAATTTTGCACTAACTGCTGTAAGATGCAGATGTAATGGAAAGGACTGGAGCAGAAGCATGTTTTTAAATAGAGATATTCCCAGAGAGACATGTTTCTCTGAACCGCAGTAATCTGGCATCGATGTGTGGGGACAGGGGTCAGCAAACCTCCGAAGCCCTTCTTATGGATGGCATCTGTAAAACAGATAAAGTGTAATGCACCCACATTTGGGGCAGGGGGCTGAGCAAGAGATGTCTGTATGGTAAAACATCCTTTCAGAGGCCAAGTGACAAATGCCACATGCAAGACCTGCAGCACCATCACAATAGAGCAGGTCCTTCCCCCATAGTTCCACCCCTGGACTGAAATGTCAAAAAATAAAGACTACCTCTTCAAATACAGTCTAAAACAAGAACTTCATTTTGAAAAAAAATATTTCCAAGAGAACCCTATTAGAATTTTGTTTTCCCAAAGTACAAGGGCAACAATGTTACAAAAATAGAGGAAGAAAGATGAATTGGAATAAAACATTTGGGTGGAAACACTGAGTTGTTGCCATGACTAAAGGGAACTAATTTATTTACTTATACATTCTTTGTAATCTCATTTTCTCCCATGTGACAGCCAATGACTCATCATTTGTTTACTGATGAAGAAAACATACTTTCTGAAATCTGTACATGGAGGGATCTTCTCCGGACAGTCCACATTCCTCCCACGCCCAAAAGCGGGCTGAGCCTCCTCTGCAGCACCCATCCCATATGGCCCCACAGTCCCACAAACACCAACCTTCCACATCTTGGGGCTGGCAGGGCAAGGAGAAGTGGAGAAGTGCTGACACAGCCGCTGCCCTTAGGGACCACTTAGGGCAGATAAGGCAGCTTGAGTTTGCTTTGCTTTCCCCGCAGGGTTTCCCAACCTTGGTGGTTTGGGGACTTCCTGGGCAGAGAAGTGTAATGCTGGCAATACTGCTGGAAGAGCAGTAAGGCTGATAATTTGGAGCCAGCTATGTTGTGCTCTGTCTGTTGTATTTTGGGGCTTGATATATATCAGCTCAGGCAGCGCTACTAGGAAATACACATGAGGATGTTGGCCCTATCTTTTCCTTCCTCTCCCCTTGCTTGCATCCCCATCCTGATAAAAATGAGCGGAAACTAAAATGGAAAGATATTTCTGGGATGCTTCTTCAAGTCAGCAGACAAAAGAAAATGTTCTCCGTTTAAGAAAAGAAGTGAAATTCATACTTTTTCACAACGCAAGTCAGCTGCAAGAATTGTTGTAGTAATCCACCAGCATCTCAGGAATGAGGACTACTCACCTGTAGGTGCATCATGTAAGAGGCTGCTACTTTACTGTTTTTGGTTTGCTTTTCCTTCTTCCATTTTCTTTCCTTTGAAGAGACTTATTGGACCTCTCAGAGTGGTTGTTAGCTGGTGGTGTACACCACCCACCATGTGAAAGAACGCATCACCAAATGGCAGGTCTTACCCCAAACACCAATGCTTTTCCCCAAACCACAGGCCTCCACCATTTGAGGTGACAGACAGCTGCCACTGTTTGATGCGGTGGCTTTGCATTATTCTAGGCCTCTAGTTTTTAAAAAGTAACAAAACTGCAAACAGATAAACATATGAGAACATCAACCCTCCCATTAATTAAAAGGGAGTGTTTCAATACGAGCAATAATTACCTTAAGTGGATGTGAGATACAAGCCTCATCGTAGGACTGAGTACAGCAGGGAAGCCTGTAATGCCGGGATGTAACATTAGTCACCTGGGAAATCCTGAGAGTGCTCTTGGGCAGGAAGACTAAGATACCTGTCTGCAGCTGGAAAACAAGCCATGTCCTTCAGTCTAAGACAGTGCCTGTTCCCAGTCTACAAATTCTGCTCATGGATTAGCTTGCCTTTGACAGTCCGCTTCATGGGCCTGTAGCTCAGTTTCTGTAAATACAGCATCAAGCATGAAAAGAAAGCCCCGGATTCAGAAAAAAAAAAGGAATGGTTCACTGGGGTGGCTTCAGGAGGAAAAGGCAGCAGCTTGTCACTTCTCTAGCTAGAGCTGTGCCCTCAGCAAGGAGGAGGTGAAGCCATCGAGGGGCAACCAAGCCCGGGTGAACTGGGATGTGGATGATTGCATGGAGATATTGCTGCTGGCTCCCAGGCAGCTGATGCATTTTCAGTTTGAGATCTAGAGTCAAAGCTCCGGACTGCCCCTCTGCAGAGACCCCCACATTGTTGGGCCCAGACATTGCATGAGGACCTGTGGGCCAAACTGAAAAGTTGCTGCAGAGGGACAGCAAACCCCCTGAACCTCTTGAGCCTGGTGATGGACCTTCCCCGTTGGGGCTGAGCATCCATCTGTCCCAGTCACTCCATTGATTTAGCTCATTGAGTGCTTGTGTCACTGTTAACATTTGCTCTATTGCAGCAGTGAAATAGATTATTATTTTTAGGTAACCTGGACTCTGGTAGTAACCCTATTGCTGCTTTTCTGTCACAGAACCAAACTGAAAGCATGGAGCTCTGCCTGGCACAGCCCTGCAGGAAGGACACCCAGAATGCCTGCAAACCTGACAATAATTGAAACAGTTTTTGCATATTCGTCTTTGAATCTTTGCTTACATGAAAATTTGGATGGACATATAATTTATCTATGTCTAATCTAAAATACTCCAGGGTGATTGTTCAGCTCATAAAATATTTAGATGCACACACCCACACATGGCCCAATTTTTTAAACTAGGTTTGTATAGCTGTATCCCTAGTTTGTTTGTGCAACTTTTGTGATTGAATGTTCAGCTAGCAAATGGACATGCAAATGCTGAGATCTATAGATACCAAACTCTGCATTTCCTCATTTTTAGGTGTAAACAAGATAAACGTTAAATACTGTCTCCTGTCAGACCCCAAGCAGACAGCAGTCTGTGCTGCTTTTTAAATGGAAATTGGGCCCAGGAAGAAAAAATTCCAGTTACCCCACCACTAAATGCATTAAGCCTAAAATAAGTAGTTCTATAAATACATGTACTGAAGCTGTAAGTGGGAACTATTCATAGTGGATGGTCACATTCTTAACCCTAGTGTGTGTCACTCGTCAGATAACTACTCAAATTCCCAAGTTGCATTTACAAGTACTGCATTGTATTCCAAAAACACTTGAAAATAAAGTTATGCTTACTGTAAAGAGGTACTCCTGAATTTTATTTACTTGCTAATGCTAAATAAAAAAAATTAACTAGCGCATCCCTCAAGCACTGGTTAAGTTAAACTTCATAAGGGTTTTATCAGGTACTGTACATAATTCCTAGGGACTGGCTCAAGGAAGTTTTAAACTTGCATTATAGGGACAGGTGAAAATAACGTCATAAACAAAGTGCAGATATAGCCTATATAAAATCACATGGTATTTATGCATCAGTCAGTGCTGTGACTCATGTTAAACTGTAGTGTGAACACTACATCACTGTAATACAGCTATTACCTATGAGAGATCCCATGCCTTACAATGCACTGTTGTTCTCTTCAGTGCTTAAGAAGCACAATTTTCCACATTCCTCTCTGTAATTTTGTAGACGTCATCCGTATGGAATTTCTGCTCTAATGTTCACCTTAATCTCTGCAAATTGAATCTCTTCCAGTTGCATGAGGTATATCTCTTGGAGGAATCCCCTCCCTCTCTTTGGCATTTTATTTGCCCTCTGCAGCAGTGGGAGTGGTAGAGATACGATGTTGTACTTCATCAGAGTGCAGAGCTGTCAGCAGGGAGTATTCTCCACTTCCCCTCCAAAAACATCACCCCACATTTTTCTAGCTCACTGGCAAATCCAACTGTGTTGGCCTGGGCACACTTCGCACAACCCTCACCCAGAAGGAGCTGGGATTTGTTTCACCCCAAGACGAGAGCAAATGGAGGAAGCCACAGGCTAGGGCTGCTGTGCTGTGCTTTTAAGCAATGATGCATTTACACACTGACACTGGGTTTGTTTTTAAACAAAGCTACCTCTGCCTAACAAGCCCCACGCAGGCCATGGAGGATGAAGGCAAGTGATTGACTCATTTCCTGAGCCTGATCCCTGTCACTGTGACTCAGGGTGGCGAGTCTCACCCTGGGTGTCTCATCCTTGCCGAGGACCCACGCTGCACCCCATGGGGTATGGATGCCTCTCCCCAAGGGCCCCTGAGTCTCAGGGCAAGCTGGACCCAGGGCAGGTACGAGGGCAGACACAGCTCTGCAGGGATGGAAGCCAAGGCCTCTGCTCACTGTGTGTTGTGGTTGCCAATGCGCCAGGAGGAAACTGGAGCGCATTACAGTTCTTCTTTCATTTTGCCCTATATAATTATCCCTCATAGCATTTCATCAGGAGAAATCACTTCCAAAACGGAGAAAAAAAATAAAAGATCTGCTCTTCTTTTGCATGCACCAGCAGAAAGCTGGCTTCATCACTCTGAACTCTGAGAAAAATCACTCTCTGCAGGAGCAACAAGCACTTGAGAAAGGGAATCCCTCCTGTTGTAGAGGTCTGCTTTGGAGCAGGAGGGATTTCTCCTCCGTGCCTGTCTCACTTCATCAGCTGTGGAGGGGATGGCTTGCTCCAGCATAAACCTCTGTCTTAAGTTAGACCAGGATAATGAAGATAACTGGAATGAAGCCTCCCCACATCTCAAGCAGCCCAGCTGCTGGGCTGAAGCTGTTTGCTGCACCTTTTGCTCTAAGTGCTGTAGGTACTCATACCTTATATTAGCTGATGTGATCTTTGGATGTCATTTTTAGATGCCAGTAACTGTGCTGAACTATTTGTCCACTGAGGAAATATAGTAGGAACTTTAACATTTAGCTTACATGCAGAGGTGGGCATTTGGAGCCTTAACTTGGAGCTACCTTCTGCTCCCAGCTGCTGATTCAACTGGCTAGCCACAGATGCCTGGTGTATTTGAGATCCCAAGGCCTGTCTTGTCCTGCCTGGCCTCAAGCCCTATGCTCCAGAGGGACATGGGTTTCCTGTGGTTCCTGTGGTATATCTGTCAGTCCCCAGTGCACGCCTGCTGTCCTGCAGGGTCATCAGGACATGACTATGTGTGAGCAAATAAATGAAGCACTATAGTGCCACCGATTATAATGGGAAATTTGATAACTCCATCATGTGTGGATGCCTCCTTGTTTACGGCTGTCTTAAATTCTTTCCCCCATCTTACTGTATTTTTCCATTTCTCTGAGACATAAGAAATAATATGCAATTCAATAATAATCCCTTCAATCTTATGGATGGATTTAGCAAGGGCAGTTAATTTACCAAATATTTTCTCTCATGCTTTTTTATCAACAGCTAAAGTGTTGTCAATACTTCCTAACTGCCAGCACTCCATCTACATTTTTCTTTCTATAAAACGAAGTTTGAATATATATTCCCATTTTGTAACTCTTTTTTTCACTTCCCTCTTTAAAAGGGGGTCTGATTCCTCTTTAGCACAGCATTCCTCTTGCCTGATGCCCCTTGGCCACCCTTCACTTGCTGGATTTTCCTGCTGGTTTTACCTTTTCCCAAGGACTTGAATAGACCCTGGCAAGCAGGCTTTCTGAAGGGACACTGCCTGCTTCTTCCTCCATTTCATTTTCTGTTTAGGGAGTGGTGGTGGTGAGAACTGTAGACAGACATGCTGCAACCGTGTTTTCTTTTAGAGTGAGTTCTCCAACTTTCTTAGAAACTCACATTCGTTGGTTTGTTTATTGACATATGCCATGGCATCATAGTAACTAGTTTTGTTAACACCTACCAAATTTTCCTCCTGTACCAAACGTCTAATCCAAGACTTCTAATAATCAACATCAGTCTCCTGTACAATGCCTTTGTTGGGGGCTTTGCTTACTTGAACTTAAATCATTATGAGTACCAGCATCAAACTTTCCTATTACTCTCACATGCCTTTCCCCCTTTGCTGAACAGGAGTAGCTCCAAGCTAACATTTTCCTTGACAGAATTCCAGCTCTGCCAAACCCCCCAAAAATCAGAAATTGCAGATCAACCTTCCCATCTACAACTGTGTGATACCGGTTTTTTTTTTTAAAAAAAAAGGAACATGGGAGGTCAGGAAAATATGGAAGGAAGTTAGGTTTTGGTTGTATTTCAGTCCTTTCCACTTGTGAGGCATCCTTTTACACTTCTTACTGCATCAGGGAAAGAGAGATAGAAAGGAAAGGAAGGGAAGAGGGGGAGAGAACAAGAGAGACAGGAGGAGAGAGAAATAAAGGAGGGGAGGGAAGGAGGGATGGTGCAGGAAAAGGACGAAAGGAAGGGAGGAAGGGAGGTGGCAGGATAACTCCGAAAGTGAGCTTTTAATGACAGCTATTAGAAAGTTCCCATGAAAATTAAAGTAGCTGGCAACATTGAGGCACTCTATTATCTGAACTGTGATGCAGCTGTGTCTGCAACTTGGAAATGCCTTGATATTTGCAGTAGCTAATTGTCATACCCTGGATGTCAGGATGGGGTGGTCCCCAGTCCCTGTATTCCCAAGCTGTGGGGCTGTCGGTCCTGAGATTGCTCAGATTCCCTCTCTGCCAGGCTCTCACACCCCACACCTGTTATTTGTTTTCCCTAATAAAAATAATCTCACTCCCCATAACCTGCTGCCTCCTTCCTTATCGGATTGCACCCAACTGCACTAGTGTCCCACCTCTATCTCCTGCAGTCGATCCTGGACCGGTGCAGCCACCTTGCACACCTACGATGACATCTGTGGGGCCTCTCTCCTCTGCTGGCACCCTCTGACACAGTCTAACAGCTTCAAGGAGAGGTTAGGATGCTGCAATTGGGGAGAGTGGCCTCCAGCCACACCCCCACCACAAGGAGCCATGGAAAGTGCACACCTCTAGCATGCATGGAGACCGTGTTTCAGGCAGTTTGATATGAGTGCCTCACATGCTGGAAAAGAAAATTAGGAGGTGAGGAGCTACCAAGACTAATAGTGGTTTTTTTCTGTAAGTGCTGGACCAAAGCAATAGGAAGACAAAAAGATAGGAGAACAAGATCTTACCACAGTAGATCAATATTATTAATATAGCTCAGATCTTCACAAAAGGCAGAGGCACACATCCTGTATTAGCTGTTGTCATAGCAAGTGGTCCCTACTGTTCACATTTAAAAACTGACCTTTTCATCTTTCATTATTGCCATGGAGATCAATAATCTCATTTATGAGGAAAGATACTGGTACCTGTGGGATGTCCAGAGGATTAAAAACATAAGGTTGTGGTACCCACTCTGCTGTCTGTTTAACTGTCTCTTTGCAAGTGTCCCAAAACAGCCTGCTTACATTTCTTCTACAGCACAGAGATGGAAGATAAGGCGAGAACTCGTTCTCATTCATTCTACATAATTAATCAGCTATGATAAGAGCTTGATGAAGCAACATTTGCAGTCATGCAGACTTTAAAAATAGATTGTATAATTCCCTCCATGTTTTCAGTTTCAGTCTACATTCATGCAGGATGTCATGGAAATCCATAATCGTATCCTTTTCTCCCATACACGTGTGCTCATAGAAGGGCTGGCTGATACATAAACAAAACACGTGTAGCCACGCAAAAACATGCTTGTGTTGGGCTGTATGCATCAAATTTAAATGTGCTAACAGATATTTAAATTCCTTTCAACATTCTCTTCAACTGCATGTTTCTGTACAGGCTTACATACCATGCCACTACTACATGTCATGTAAGCACTACCATATCCATATATTAAGCTACAGAGACATGGGATGAACATTGCTGGTGAGGGACATAGAGTACATCCTCAGATGCATTTCCATTACATATGAACATTCAAAGGATTTTTGTCTTCTCTAAGTATATCTCACAAAGCAATTGCTGCCAAAGCATTTTTGCCTCTATTTTCCAATACATTTGAACAGGAAGGGGGAAAAAAAATAAGAGGAAAAGAAGGAACAAAACAAAAATAAACCAAAAGAGACATTAAAGGGGGATAAAAGAAGTCAAATATACTTTCAGTCAATCTCTCCATAATAAAGACTACAATGTGTACAATCATTTTTACCAAAGGAGTCTATGATAATTATAGGTACACTGTCCTACATCTGAAACCTGTCTCATATGTATGTGTATATAGATACGTATATATATCCATATTTTCATATGTGCTTGCATCTATAAACATATGTGGGTATATGTGGTGTATGAATACTACTACAACCCCAAAACTTTTGCAAGGGGAGGAGACCAGCAAAGCAGATTCCTGGCTGCCTGACATAGCTGGGGAGCCAGTTTATGTAATTTCTGTCTCCAGTTCGCTGGAAATACAAAGGACAAATTTCTGCTTTATGTGCCACTTCTGCAAGCAACGCCTTATGGGCAGATTTACAGCACGAACAACATCAACAACAGCAGAATGGGGTTAAAGTCACTGAAATCACTGACACAACTCCTCATTTAGAAAAAGCCCCATGGTGGCCCTCTGAAAAAAAATAAAAACAAACCAAAAAAAAACCCAAAAAAACAAACCACCCCAGCCAATTTCTTTCTTCATCATGTCCTAATATACACCACTGTCATGTCTTGGAAGAAATTCAGGGCTTTCTACTGCAAGAAATAGGAAAAGAAAAAGATAAATTGCTTTATCTTTGGCAGAAGTGGAGCAGGTCTTCTGTCATATACCCAAAGCTTCCACAGGGAAGAGGATTTCCTCACGTGGGTTCAGGCAATTATTTCACATTGAACGAGGAGCAGGAATGTTTCTGCGTCTGTGACTGAGCCTCCCTGGGGGTCCTTTGCCGCCAACAGCCAGGATCTGCAGCTCCTGGGAGGCTGGTCCGAGGACTGATGTGGCTTCAGCAGCTGGTATCTCGCTGGGGTGCTGACTTCCCCAGGTTCACTCCAGGAACATATCCCTTCCTATGGGTGGAAAGGCAGCAAGCCACCCTTCATCCACATCCCAGTCCCAGGATGGCAGAAACTGGGACACCAACAGGTGTATTTCAGACCCTGAACCCAGCCTGGCCACTTTCTCCTTCCTCTGGGGTCCAGTGGCTGGGCTTCTCGGTCAGCCACCCCAAAACATAGGCAGGGGATGCAATCACATCCTGTAGAGCTTCTGCCCTTGGATTGTTGTGCCACTGAGTTTTCCTCCTCTGTTAAAAAAAAAATTAAAGAAAAAACCCACTTCTATATTAATATATATACACATGTAGATATATATATATATCTTACCCTCAGGAAAGCTAAGAAGCCTAAAAACAAAGGTTTTTCTGAAAAGCACAGTCCTCAGCAGAGGCACAGCAGAACAGAAAGGAGCCCCCAGCAGCACTCCAGGCCCATGCTGAGGATGGAGCCATGTTCTCCCTTGAGATGCAGCCACCTGGCCACCACTGCTCCATTCCAGATACTGCTGAGGGAGCCCCACTGCTCGAGCCACCCTGTGCTGGGCAAGAGGAAAAAACACATCAAAAGATGCCACCCTGGCTGAAAGGTGATTTGTTGCCATTCTGTTACAATAAAGGGATGTTTGCAGTGAAGTGTTCTGCATTTCTGCTTAGTTTGTTGGCATCAATCTCTATAAATGCAATGGGACAACCAACAGTGACTCCCTCCACAGAGTGACCATTTATTTTTCAGCAGTATTTTTCAGTATTACGCCCTGTAAACTCAATGTCGTAATTAGTGGCCAAGCACATCCCTTGGTATCAGTGAAAACATCATTCAGTGAGAGGCAACTGAATTTTTGTCACTGATCTAGTTTTAATTTAGGACATACAATATTTGTTTTCCAAATCATCTGCTTGTATTTATTGGCATCAGAATTTCAAATTTACTGGAGCACACCCACTGTGAATACTGTTTGCTGCAACTTTTATTATTCTGGAGAATGAATCAGTGCAGAACACAAGAAAAAAACCAAAACCTGGACATATAAGCTGTATGGCCTGAATTTACCCATCTGTAATTGAAATGAATACTGGAGTGACTAAGTTCTACTTAACTTAAACTCAAACTGATTGTGAGGGTGACAAATAAGACTTATCAATCTTTGACATCTCTAAATAGGCATGATCTTCATCTGAATTTTCACATTAATTTGTAGTTTTGAAAAAATGGGAACATTTTATTTTTTGTTATGTTCCCATGCAGTGGTTGAATCTCAACAGGGATTTTTACCTGAAGTACAGTATCTGAGTGCCTGCCACCTTACTTTTAGGTGTAATAATTGGTCTCTATGTGTATTGAGAGCATTTGCAGCATAGTTCAGGGAGGGGGAGAGAGTTACTCTACTTACATACAGTAGAAGCAAAACAGATTTGGCAGGCTCTGCAAAGTGACAGGGCTGGCAATATTACCACAAGTAATTTGTGCATTAAAGAGTCCTGCTCAGTGCTTGGCTTTTTCTGAGCATATTCTGCACACACCTACACAAGCTAATGCCACAAAGAAGCCATAGTACGTGGTACATAGTAGTGAAGAGACAGAGAAAAATTAGTTTTATATGTTAAATGAGTGAAAGATACTTGCCTCTGTTGTGCTAGCTCTTTCCTTCTTCAAACTATCCTGCCATAGGTTCCTGTGGGCCCAGCTGCTCTGCTGCCCACTGTGGTGCCAGCATCACCTGCTGTACACAAAGGACAGAGATGGCTCCCTGAGTGGCCCTTCGTGTGGAAGGACACCACCAAGAGAGCTCAGCAAAATACAACCAGCCCCAACAGACCACATACAAACTAATCCACTCCTGGTTGATATAGACTTGGCCTCGCCCAACACCCTAACCATGACCACCTGGGGGAGGGCAGGGCCACAAAGACACAGGTGAGCCAGGTTCTGCCTCTTGAACATGAAGCCAGTGGGGGAAACAAAACATTAGGTTTATTAGATTGCAATTTATCCATAGGTCAAGTTTAGTTCGGGGCCCATGCCTCAGGCTCCAGCACCTCAGCCTGTTTCCCAAGACATGAGGCTTTGCCAAGGAGGTGTTGTGAGAAGCACTGCAAGCAGCAACCATTAGAAGAGATTAGAAGAAGCCATTTCTAAAACTGAAGGAGATGGAAACAGCTTCCCAAGGAGCAGGGTGCTTCAGTGGCAGGTATGTGTCAGTGACAGCCATGTCAGGCTTCTTTTAGTTCTTTCAGACACAGAGGTGTCCTGGGACAGCTGTAACATGTGGGGGCTTTGGAAAAACCAGTACTCAGTGAGTGCTTGAAATACATATCAGGAGTGGGAATGGCAGAGATACTGGCTGGAGGAGATGCCCTTGTGTGACACAGCTGTAGGCAAGCGGGTCTACCCTTTGCACTGTGTGCATGGGCATTTCCGGCCGTTCATCACTAAGAAGAGTCATTTCGACTCAGTGAGCTGTCGGTGCCCGACTCCATCTCAGCTCACCCCCCACAACCACAAGAGCAGCAGCTCATTCAAGGCCCAGCACCCGGGGAGCAGCAAGAGCTACGGGGGCTTGAGCTGAACAGCACAAGTCACGAAATGCATGACAATAAAAAATCAACAGAAAGAGAAAAGGCTGAGGCTTCAGAAACAATTAAGTCACTTAAAAGCTGTGTGAGACTCTCGAGGGAAAATAAGGGGGAAAAAAGTTCTTACAGTCCACAGCAGGGGAGCAGAGAGAGGCTTGTGCTGCTTCTTCTCACGTTGCTGCTCCACTGACACGTTGCAGACGTGAGCTCACCTTCGTTTAAGGTCAACTTTCCGGTGCTTGAAGTTGCTAATCCTGCTGAATAGTCAGGCCCTGAATAAGCCGCATCCCGAAGGGAGCTGTCAAGCAATACTCGCCCACTTAACTGATTAAGACCTGTACCTTGTTTTTCGCTAGCACTTGATGGATCTAGTAGTTGTCTTCCCCCTACAAGATAGATCAATTGACAAGAAAACTATTTAATGGCAAAGCTTCTAAATGCTTGTCTAAGTTCTCTCTGCATTTTAATAGTGGAGACAAGTTATTCAATCAAGCATGGCACTTAGCACTGCAGCCTCTAGTTGAAATGTATCAGCTTCTCTGAAGAAAATGCTTCCGGTCATATTGTGGACAGAACATCCAGAGACACATTTAATGTGACAGGCTTTATCATCCAGTATCTATGAGTTTGGGTTGGAAGCAAGCTTGCAGAGGTACTTTAAAATGTCAGCACTGCTCACAAGCACGTAGCCGTATTTGTTGGTTTAACCCCCCCAAGGCCTCTGCTGTGATTCCGGAAGGGTGTGAAAGTGCAGATGAGCAGTTGGTGCCTGGTAATAGCCCCATATTTGTCTCCCAGTTTCTGACTCAGGGTTCTCAGCTTTGTTTCATATCTACACAAGCATTTCTCTAGTCATAGTTTTGTTAGGCAGCACTTTCTCACGAGGTTTGTATGTTTTCCCTACCTTTACTAATTGGAAGCACAGCAGATTGCGCTCTTGCTGAATAGACTAATTTACTTCTAAGTCACTGCTCTTACACATTTATGAATTTGGCAAGGAGCAGATATTACTTTAGTCTGGAAAGTTTTCAACCATAGTCTGCTAAATTAGTAACCCTTTCAAAATGAAATTTGACCGATTTTATCCATTTCATACCATTTCCAGCACTCAGAGGCAGTGTAAACTCTGCATATTTTTCTGAGACTGAGTACTACTTCGATTCAAGAAGAGCCCGTCTGGTCCCTTGCAGTGACTCAAGTGACTCTTGCTCACTGCAAGAGGAGGTGGCATAACCTGGTCTACTTTTAGGTGTTCAGAAACAGTGAGAAGGTAAGGAACTATTTTATCTGGATTAGATCCTGCTTCTCTTATTCAAGCAATGTTCTCATTTCAAAACTGAACTTTTCGAGCCAAGGAGGCTGTCACCTGCGTTGTGCGACAACCCAGTCTTTTGTGCACCAAGCTGTGTCAAGGCAGAGTTCACTAAGAACTGCGTTTCAGTACGCTGCCCTTGTTCTGGAGAAGTGGCAGAGTAAAAGCAATACAGGAGCCAAATCGTGCTCTGACCTTGGGATTTTCACTGCTTGTCATCATACCTGCTATCTAAGGCAGGTAATACTTTTTAGTCTTTCATATTTATGGGTAATCTGAACTAAAGACCTCAAAATACAGCCTGCTCCAAAGCTGCCAGCTGTTAGAAAGCACAACCTATTGCACTGGTCTGAAACACGACACTCCCTTGCCTTTATCCATCTTTCCTCCGCTTTCCTCTAGAGAACTGGGGTTTGTTAACAGAGGCTGTCTTGCCTTTTAAGCATTAGCATAGAAGTTTCTTTGCCTGAAAGGTAGGATGAGTCTTGTTAGTATGTGATACTGCACTCCTCATACCTATAAATTGAAAATGGCCATAAGTTCCCTGCAAGTTTATCTGACCAAGGAAACCAAATAGCCCCTTTCATGATCCCCAGCTACGTTACTCATGTGATGCAGAACAACAACCGGTCCAGAAAGGGCTGCTCTGTCACCACTGACAGGAGGGTCCTGCTCCAACCAAGCCTGCTGCCATGCTTCGACCACTGTCAAGATCAGAAGTACTGCAAGTATTGCTTACTCAACCTTCTTACACCAAAGTTTTGTCAGCCACAGATTCCCCACAGTGCACCAGCTGTCTCAGTATTTACTCTGTGTTGCAACAAAAAAGTTAAGGCTGCCAAATAATCACCAGACAACTTCCTGGTTTTGCACATGTAACAAACACCTGAAGCTATATTTCCTTCAAGGCATGAAAATTAATCCAAAAATGAATTTTGGTTTGGGGGAGTCTTCAGGAAAAAAAAATGAAACCAATTATGTTGCTATTTTTTGAGGAAAAAGAGGGTGAACAATTAAATAAATTGAGCAAACCACTTTCCTAGCATTGACTGTGTGGTTTACTCAGCCTTCTTTGGAGAGGAAAGGAGAAAGGCAATGGTTTGAACACATCCAATAATATGTAGCCCCACTGGGTGCAGGCAGGTGTGCTCCTCTTCCACCTGCATTTGAGAATATGCAAAGCAAACACACTCATCCGCACCTGTTTCTTGTAGACACATCCTGACTTTTGAAGCTTGAAATTTGGTATCAAAATAATCACTTCTGTGTGGAGCAGGTGTTTGCGACGTTGCATACAGCTCATTTGTAAAAGAGCAATTCTGAAAGTTCAACAGCATGTGCCAGCCTTGTAGAACAGGCTGCAGAGTTACAGCCCCTGGTTCGCTCTGAGTACACGCAGAAACTGTGTGTGTGTCTCACCCATCTCATTACTCATCCCACAGCCATGATCTAGCAAGTCAACGTCTTACATTTCAGGGGAAGTCAAAATGGTAGTAGTGCTGACAGTAATGCATTAATTAACTGCAGTCTACTGGGGCTCCTGTGAACTTCTGAAGTGTGAGATTTCTTTAGAATTACTGTTTGTGTGCAGAGCTGCATATGCTCAGCCAAGGCACCGAGGGTGCAAACAACCTTGTTCAAGGCATGGTCATGTTCCTTTCCTCCCCTTGCTGACTGTAATTTTCTGCAAGGACTTCTTCTGATGGCTTGAGGTCCCAGTGATTTCAGCTTTCTATCAAGAGTGTTATGGACAAGGTAGGATCCAACTCATCGTGTTTACTAAACTGAGAGATCTTTATAACTACACATCTACATTACAACAAGACGAAGGAACATCTACACTCCTAAGGAATTATATTCTTCTTTCAGGCTGAGTTTGTTCAACTGCACTGTCCCAAACCTTATGCTGGCAATACTGAATGCCTTTCCCACAAAGTACCTTTTCCATCCCTAAGTAGTTATGCAGGCTGGCCAAGATGCCACGGAATCCCCTCAATGATTAGCTGGCAGAGGATGAAATCTAAAAGTCATTGGAGCCAAGCACTGTGGTCTCTCCTGGTCCTAATTTACATTGTTGTCCTTTCTTTAACATCCTTCAGCATCTCCACTGCAAATATCAGTAACAAACCTGCACATAACACTCCTCACAGAGGTTTGCTAATACATTCAGAACTAGATGCCTTTTCCTACCTGCTTCCTCAACATGATTTTAGGTTGTTAATTTATGTAAACATATTTTTTCTGCTCATGTGTATTATCTAGTCCTATTCAGAATGCCTTTTTCCTACCCTCTTGGAAACACCTTGCTTTACTAGTTGAGCTGATCCTCCACATTTAGAGCTGATTCTTAGCATTTAGAATAGATGAGTAACATGAATTCTAAAGGCTTTCTCTGTAGCCACCTGCAAGTTGCTGAAACAGTTGGTGCCTTTAATTATCCCAAAAATGAATGTTGCAACATGACCGCACCACCTGCATGGCTTGGGATCCAGAGCTGTGTTGGCTGCTTGTAAGGTACTCACAAGGCTTTGCTCTGCAATAGCATCTGTTATATAGGCATACATATGCATTTCTGCAAGACGGGAATCACTCTATCCAGTGCATGCTATGCCATGCTGGAGCTCTCCAGGCTACAGGCTGGTATGTCTCAGTGGTGCAATGCAGCTTTGATCCCAGAATCACTGTAATTATGTTACCCTATTGCTCCCTCTGAACTGCTTAGCTAAGCCGAGAAGCCATCTGCAAGATGGTTTGGGTTGTGTGACATCTTGCTCCCGTATCGCTGCTGTGCATCAGGCGGTAGTGCAGGCTCACTCACAGCCAGCCCTAGACCTGTCAAGCCTCTCTCAGCTGGCCCTGGTTTCAAGCTCCCCAGCTGCTGCTGCTGCACCTCCTTCATTTGCACCACAGCACGGGCACCACTCACCCTGCTACTGGCTGCTCATCTGTGCCCAGGCTGCAGCTCAGAGAGCAGAGCGAGACTGCAGAGATGAGCAGAGCTGGGAATATTCCTCCCATGCTGAATGGTGCATTTCCCTACTACCCAAAGTACCAGCTGCTTTTCCTGGTTTCCTGTCTCAGTGACAGACATTTAAATTGGATTTTAGAAATCGTAAAGGCTGCAAAAGGCATGACTCTCCATGGTGGAGACTTGCATGCTGCATAACGGAAGAATACCCAGTTCCTACTCACATCTGCAATGATAATGTTTGTTTACTAGCTCAGGCAGAGAAACCGAGCCAAGTAAATTGTCACTGTCTCATCCCTGCTTTGAAAAGCTCACTGTGATGATTATCATCAGGACAGTGCCTGAAAATAAACCTGTCGAACAGAGGCAGACTACGTGAGGGTGAGCCCGGATAAAGAGGAGATCGTTTGGCTTCAAAATTGCAGAATGGGAAACAGAAGAAGGAATTTGGGGAACTGTGGATGTTCAGCCAAAACACTTTCTGCCTTAAAAAGAGAGGAAGAGATAGAGATAGAAAGGGAGAAGATGCATAGAGTGGGAAGGATTGCCTCATGGTTGAGGGTCTCAAGAGCTCTGGCCTCATTTCCCAGCTCTGCTCAAGGATTCTTGT
Source organism: Eurystomus gularis (assembly GCA_013400335.1). Lineage (NCBI taxonomy): Eukaryota > Metazoa > Chordata > Aves > Coraciiformes > Coraciidae > Eurystomus > Eurystomus gularis. The sequence goes on along the minus strand of VZZY01003560.1, from coordinate 248,313 downwards.
ATAACCATGGCCAAAGTCACTTCATATCTCTGTGCTACTGCTCCTGCATTGCTACATGGATCCCCTTTCTCTACCTCCTCTCCCTCTTTCTCTCTCCTCTGTCTGCCTCACCTGCTGAGACTGTAAACCCTGTGAGGACCGCCTCTAATTTCTGATTTCTTTCTGTTTGGATTTGATTGTCTGTGATTTGATTTGTTTCTGTTTGTACTGTATCCAGCAACCTCAAGCACAGCCTATGGGTGATACCATAACACAAACAAAATACACATCCAAGTTTCTGAAAGCTTCTGAGTTAACAACAACACAAAAAGTCAATTCTGAAATGTTTTGCTTCTGAAGAGCTAGTAGTAAATTTTAAGAAAGATTGGCTTATTGTAACAGTGTAATGGGTTTGCTGTAATGCAAACACTAACTGGCAGATTCCTATGGTGTTACTATATGAATTTTTACATAATGTTTCTAAAGTTGTAGTCTCTGTCTGCTGCATTTAAATATTTGAACAAAGTCCTATGCTCAGGGACTTTAAACTTGATTTTGCTAACAGTCAGCAGAGCCGTCTGTAGGTGAAATCCTGGTGTAAGCAGTAATCGCTGATATGTGGCTGTTGTGTCCATGAACTGGTGCCAATTACCTCGCTGGTGATAGCCTTCTTCCTGGCAAGATGCAAATTTCCATACAGTCACAACATATCAGTCAGAAGATTTAGACATTCTCTGCATTAGTGATGTAATTTTGAATAGCTGGCATTCACCTTAGGAAAAGTTAATTCAGAACCCAATGTGCATTGGTAAACAAGGAAGACAAAAATTAGAAAAACTTATTCTCTTCATTTTCATTCAAAGTGTTTGTTTTCCATTATCAACAAGCTCACTAGCAATAAAACTTTGATGGTGTTTCATTAGGGAAAGAGAAGATGTGAATCAGAGTGTATGGGTACATACAGTTGTCATTAGGATTTTATACACTATTGTTCTGGCACATTAGCAACATTTTCCAGGCAGTAGCAACTTTATTTAAGGTGACTTTTATAATTGTCTTTGCAACTCTGTAGAGCTCTCACATTGCCTACAGATCTACGAAAGTCTCTTGCTGTAGCCTGTGCCCTGTCCAGCCAGACCCCTCTGGTGCCTGTGGTACCTCTGGGCTTCCCCTAGGTGCCAGAACCCCTCTCCATGCCCATAGCCACTCACCCCCTGCCCAGTGATGGGCTCCAGCTGGATGAATGGGGCAGCCCCATCCCCCTAACCTCACGTTTCCGGCCGTTTCCCAGCTGACAGGCAGCAAGTAGTTTCAGGCTTACCTCCATCAGGATTAGAAACAGTGACTTGAGATTTCTATCTCCAAGGGATTTACCCAGAGTCTTATTTCTCTTATTCTTTATTTAGCCCAGTTTAGGTCTCTTCCTACTTTCCTTTGGTCTGCAGGCAGGTGAAGAGCTGAGTACAGAAGCCTTACATTTACATTCATTCTCCATTTTCAGCCGGGGAAAGAGTTTCTCAGTGGAAGAACAACCAGACCTGCAGTGCAGCGAGAGAGGGTGAGCTTGAAACGCAGGGCAGAAATCCCTGGAGCATGACCTGGGGGAAACTCCAGAGTCTCTGCTATTCAGCTTTTCTCTGACTGATAAGAGGAGAAGCCTGGCTCTACAGTTTACAGTGTCTTATTACTTCTGTCAGGTGGGAAAGGGATCTAGGGGCTGCCATGGCTTTCCAGTTTTGCAGAGATAAGGATACTATTCACAGGCCTCCTGAGCCAACGGCAAGGGCATCTTCACTGAAGCTGCTTTACAGTACTTGTTAAAACACAAACCTTGCACAAACAACTTAAAATGAGGTGAGAGAGACCAGTCCCTTTTATGTGCTTTATTTATTTATCTTTAGATCCAAGATAAGCATTTGGCCAAAATAAGATCGCGCACAGCCCAAATTCAGCGTCTCAAAACAGGAATGGGTGCGTATCCACCAATCATCAGCGCTGGAGTCTCCTTCTCGGGTTCATAATTAAATATAGATACATGGTAGATGAAAGCATGCTACAGTGCTGAGGCAGTTTGCTACCACAGCACTGAGATATGAGAAGCAGCTAGTGCACAGCCAACTGTAAGGAGTCAGGGAAGCTCATTTGCAAGGGAAATGCAAATGCAGAGCTGATTGCATTTCCTTAAATGGGAAAGTGTGTTAAATCTGATAAGTGTGCTCTGAGTGTCTCCTAAGCGTGGGCTTGTCTCAGTGCTTAGTTTCTGTTCTTCAGCGGGTGAGGGAATGAATGCTGTGCTGAAACCCTGCGCAGGTGAGAGACAGCAATTATTTCCCTCTACTTCTTCCACTATCTGCATAAATTAACATCTAGATAGCCTTTATATCTCCAAAGCACTCCACATATATTAACTAATTAATGCTCGCTGTACCCCTCTATATTAAAGAAAGAATTATCCTCATTTTGCTAATGTTGAAAATCAAATAGGAAGATTAAGTGCCTAGGAGTGAATCCAGCTAAGCAGTTTAGTCACTGAAGTCAAAGGGACTAAAAATTAATTGTTTGTTTAAGAGCTTCGGTGGACTGGGACCTGAGTCTTGCACAATGCTGAGCATCTTGTAGGATCAGGCACACCCAAAGCCACAGAGGCATCAAGTGTGAGAACCTGACATGAAATTGCTCTCCAGGAGCTTAGATCTCGGTCCGGCACGTGAAGCCATCACATATTTTCTAAAAGAAACTATAAATGAGCTGTCTTTGGAAATACACAGTCATACAAGGTAGGTATCAGAAAACATACTTGGAAAAATAGATGTTGCCCACATGTAAATGGTGCATGTTTTCTTCACCACCACATTTCCATTACTATAATACACAAGTCTGGCACTTTTCAAAACCACGCTTCTTTCCATTCTTACCTGCAGTGCCCATGGCAGAAAACATGAACTACCTGCCAGCTATGTACAGCTCTTGACAAAAATCACCACATCTCCTCTTGCTTATAAAAACAAAGAGTCTGTTCTTCTGAAATTCCGAAATCAGTTTTCCTGGCTTCACAGCTGCAACATTACAGCCAGAAGATCTAACAGTCCTCTCAGGAAGAAATTCATTGTGAAAAAGGATTTAGAGAAGCCATGCAGACAATGGGGTTTGATTACCTTCATTTGCGTATATGCAGAAGAAATTTTTTTAGAGGCAAGGAGGGGAGAACCATACCTGAATCTTTAGCAAGTGCCAGTTCTATCAAGTTCAAGTTCAGGACTAAGCCCAGATCTGATACCCAACAGAATTTATATACAACGTTCCGAGGGCTGCTTGAATATGCCTTTCCTTTACAGATTTGCTGCGCTTTATTGATATTGCACAAGATTGCCAGGTACTCTTGTAAGCAGCCCTCAAATGCTCATAAGTAAACACTATTTTGATAATGAGGGGCTTTATTTGGGAGTAGTCTTTCATCAGCACCTGAATATGTTGAGTGGGGCACTGGGGCATTTTCCTTTTCTAAAGAAACAGCTCTTTTGTTGATACAGAAAACAAACAGTGAGCTCCAGAACAGGCTGGCCTATTGTAGAGTTCCCAAAATTAGACTAAATGGCTGGTGACTCGTTGGGTTATTAATCAGAGCAAGATAAATGTGTGTGCAAAGCAAGGGACATGGCTTATTTGATTGGGTTATTGATTGATTTTGGATTAATTTATGAAAGGGACAGGTGTTGATGGGGGTGAGACTGCAGTCATAGAAAAGACTATGGGCTTAGCTCAGCCGGCCCCTGGTGGTGTTGATAAGCTAAAAGGAAAAAAATGCCTGCAAAGGCAGAGGGGGCATAAAGGAGAACAGCAGGGCAGGGCAGCTTGTGTTCGCAGGAGGCAGCTTTTGTGTGAGCAGACAATAAAACAGCATGTGTGTGAGGGGTGCAAGGGTTAGCGATAGGGAAACCTGGGACTGGGAAAGCCTTGTGTAAGGAGAAGACCTTTTCTTATCTTATGCCTACTCGGTGCCAGTTGTGCTGCCGTGACTGCTGGCAAAAGAAGCAGGTATTGCAATTAAACAACCAAATCCGAGAGAATCTGATACAGTGGGTCAGACTTCACCTGCCTTTCCTTTTCATGTGCTGCAAAGCTGTCAAGCTCAACAGTTACGAGTAAAATGGAGCGAACGCAGGGCAAGCAGTGAAGTGTGGAGAGAGGAAGCCACTGCCAGTCACAGTGGGATGAAGCAAGCAAGGGAGGGAAGGGCTGGTCCCTGTGGAGACACATCGGTGCTGCTCTCCTCAAGCTTAGCGAGGCCACCCACTACTGTGATGAGCTCTGTAGAAAACACCAAGATGGAGAGTGAACAGTGAGAGTGTAACTTCTGGCAGCTCCTGATGAAGTTTGGAAGAAAATTAACGAAAAGCATAAATGTTCTTCCTTCAAAAAAAGACTGTTTAACTTGAGTATTTTGGGGGGCTGTAGAATTTCTCTGCACAATGCAGATGCACTAGATAGGCATGGTATGAAGGCGATCTTTGTTATTTAGCACACGTCTCCACAGTACAGCTATTGATGTGTTCTCCCCCTCTGAACTATGTAGTACTTATTTTTCACATGAGTAAACTAGCTTTAATGCTGGTTTAGAATGTAGATAAATACACTGAGTGTATGGATTTCTCTCCATCCCTGTAATACTGCATGCATCTCTGGCCTGGATCTCTGGCTTTTCACACTGGTAGCCCATCTCTAATATTGATTTGGAATGTAGATAGATAGTACACACATTATGGATTTATTTCAGTCTTTGTTGAATCTCTCTTGGTTTAGAAAGTAGATAGTCTGCAAGAACAAATTTCTCCCATAACATTGCTTTCTTTGCATACAAAGTGAGAAAATAATATAACAAGTATCTTCTAGCGTGCTAAGTAACTTCCCGTTCGCTGACTGTAACTCCTCCTCCTCAGCATCTGATGTCTCTGGCTGTCTCTGTGAAATGGCTGTGCACTGTCATAGCAAGGCACTTTCACAGTAAGACAACCCATCTGTCTTTGTTTCTCACAGCATTGCAAGTGTCCCTTTGCTTTAATACCAGTTGCTGAGACTGCCTTTTGTCTACTGCTGCACACTCTTAAGCAGGGATGTTGTAAAAATGTCAGGCTGATGGGATTTGGGTTTGCTTTTTTTTCTGATGGCTTGAAGGTGGCATTTGGTTTTTACTCAGTAATGGGACATAGTTTGTGACAGATGGTGTCTGTAAGGCTTGTGAGAGCGTGGTACCACAGAGCAAACCAGTGCGTCCACACTGCACCGCACAGCCCTGGATGGTGGCAGAAGTTCAGGTCCTCAGCACAGGACAGCTGGAGCTACATGGCACTGCATCTCAGTGAGGAAGCTCTTCCTCCCAGCAACATGAAATATGATGGTCACGGTACCACGCCACATCACAGCTGTGTGCTTACGGCCTGAGCTTGTTGGATCAATGCAAGTTCAGTGAACACTTCAGCAGACCTGCTTACCTAGCATAGGCAGTTCTTGAGAGCCAGGAGCCCAAAATACGCAGGCAATAACTTCATTGGTTTGTGAGATCCGCCTTTTGAGCATAAAGTTTGAATTTTCCAGCTGCGTTTTTACAGTCCTGTCAGGTTTGGTGTTTGCCAGGGTAAGAGGGCACCAAGTTGTGTAGCACACATGTAGCTCTGGGTGGGACCCCTCTGCACACCTCAGCAGGCCACCCAGTATAGCTGCTGGAGGGAAATAGGCACTTGTAGAGACTCTTTCTTCCTTCCCTGAGGGGAATATCTAAAACAAGTGAGGGAACTTGTGTCCTTGATGTGTCCATTTATAACATAGGGTGACCAGATCACACACAGATTTCTACAGTACAGATGTTTGGCGAATACTACATTTGGTGACTAATGGTCAGACTCCTGCCATTGCAAAGCAAATAAAACATATACAAGGACTAGTTGCTTTTTCTGATGTTATTTCTCCAGTATGAACCTGTGCAGTACCAGCCACCACACTAACAGAACTGTTAATAAGCCTTAACACTCATCCTGTGTTAGGACTTGTTCTGTGTTCACTTGTGTTTGGCCTACAGAATATTTTCCACATACCCATTTCATTATCAGCAATGCTGTTTGTAATCCACCTGCTTACTTTAATAGGATTTAGTTGTCAAATAGGATTCCCTTTAATTTATAATCAGTATTAGCTTCCTTAACATCTTGCTGTTCTCTGTTAGCTTCATCCAAGTTGCTTGATGAAGGTGTAGGTTTGGACTCTTGGTGAGGACCCCTACATTTGTGGTATCCATGTAGGTGGCTGCCTACATGCAGATACCATTGCAGTTCAGTGACCGTCTATGCCTCTCTAGAAGTCTGTTACTAAATACAAGTGTCTAATACTACTGGAAGCATGTGAATGGGTAGAAAGTGTAAGGCTGGGAGATATCACGCAAGGCTGCTGAAGAGCTGTACTCTTTTGAAGCAGCAGCTGGAGATGCTGGGGCATCCCAGGACTTCTCAGGTGGCAGGAGACCCTCATGTGTATGCCAGCACATGGATTCCTTAGTAGCCAGTTGGTAATGCCCTGGATAGGGTCTCAGACACCCAGACAGCCTTACCATTGACAAGCTTCTACGTAGCACCATGTCTTCTGCAGTGCCTTCATCTTTTGGCGTTTTTTTTGTTATTTTCTTACTGCATTTAGGACATACTATCCAAAGCCTTTACTTGTCAGTGAGATCAAAAACTTAATCACATCACTTCTTTCTGTTAAAAAAAAATAGTTATGCAAATAGTTTTCAGCGAGGTTTTTTTTTTCTTCGTATGTTTGTGCATTTATTTTATGAATGCATATAGAGCTCACTTTTCATCCCAGGTTACCACACCTCACAAGGCTGGTCGTAACTTTAGCCTAATGTCATCAAACCTTCATTTCCTGTCTATCGCTGTTCTTATACTGAAGTTTAATAAGGGCTTTTATGAAATTTCTGAGCACAATGGAGATAAAAATAGGCAAAGCACAGGATGTTCATCAGGACTCCTTTGTAGAAGAGCCTGAAGCTGCTACCTCTCTCTGGATCCCCATTGTTTCCTAACTTCACCGCTTCAGGGGGAGATGTATCCTTAGCCAATTGAGGAGAAGGAAAGCATGCTGCTAGAGGAAGTATCTTACTGTGATTTCTCTGCATGAAAAATATGTTTCGTTCACTGTGCTCCTTAGCTTTCATGGAGTGGAGTAAGGGTAGGATTATAAAATCCACCTGTCTTCAACAATCTTTTGCTAGTGGGATGTCATACAGGAAATCTATCTGCTATCTATATATGAATGCCAAAAATATCTAGGTCATGATAAGCTACTGATTATATCTCTATCCATTCCTTGAGAGTTAAAATTTATCTTACTTTACTTCACCTTCGAAGTTTTCATCTGGGGTAGCTTTTGATAAATTTAAGCAAAATTCCCTTACATAAAACTGGAGTTGAACTCATTTTGCTCAATTAGCACTTTTATTTTTTAACATCAGGGAATAAGAGTGGAATGCAAAGAGACTGCTTTAACAGATTGGAAATTATAAGCATTTTATATGGTGCAGTAGGACTTTGTGCGACTACAACTAGGAGGCTTAACAGCTCAAACTGTCCTAGCTTTGAACACTGAAAATGCTGTTAAATTATTAAGCTTAGTCTCTACTGGCAAGGACATTCAGTGTCTGAAACCTTACCAAATCTCAAGGCAGTTGACAGCAGATAGTATAATGAACAGAACAAAGAGAAATTAGGATCTTTAAAAAAAAAGTATTCTTCAGTTCATCTCTCAAACTGAAAATTTTAAAAACAGCAGCTATGAAACTTGAGCCAAAATTAAAACTTCAAAAAATTTCTCTTGTGAAAGAAAATGATAACAATTATCACTTCAGGCTGAAGAAAAACATATCAAATCTATTTCAAGAATTTTAATCCCTAATGAAATGAAGTGCAAAGTACAGACAGCATTCAAAATGCAGGGAAGGAAGTAAAGAATGTAGTGCTTGTTTTATACAAAGGCTCAGTGGTTAAATATAAATTGAGCCAGAGGCAGACAAGGAAAGAAAGATGGATGGAGCAGAGGTCAGGGCATTCATCTGGGACTTGTAATAGCAGGGCACCAGTTCCTACCCCAATAACCTTTTAGGTATGAAGAGGAGTGGCATTGACAGGAGCATCCTTGTATTACACATCCTGGTGTCTAGGCATTCTGGGGGTAAGAAATGTAGATTCAGATCCGCTATGATTATGACAGGAATAAGAACTGGATTTCACATATTCTAGAGATTGCTTTAATCTCTGGACTTTGGGAAAAACATTGCAACAGGAGCGGCAATACTTTCTTCTCTGTCATGGCTTCATGCATGCAAACCACCTGTTTTTCAGTGTAACCTGTTCTGCTGGTTCAAAAGCCTAAATTAATATTTACTAAAATGTTAACTTTATGTATGGACTTTTCCAAATGGAAAGTATTTATGGGTGTTGTGGCTAGAAATAGTGAAACATTCAGACTGTGATAATGAAGAAACCTTGGTAGTATTCATGCTAGCTTCTGAGAGTCAGCTAAAAAGAAGAAAAAACAGGTGTAGGTGGGGGGGAGATTATGTCAGTTGAATTTGGACCTACATTTAAAATACTGGATTTCTGCAAAATCAAGTGAGAATATGTTTCATTCACATAGTAGAAAAATATTATTTACCTATGTGCACGTTAGATGGAGACTCTACATCATACCACATCATGTCTCTGACCCTATCAAGAGAATACCCCCTCCTGGTGCTCTGTTCCTGCCATGGGACCTCAGCATGGTCTCTGTGAGCTGCTGCCATTCCTCTTGGCTCTTTGCACTCGGGACTGGGGATAACTTGGAGTAGCAGCTTAAAATGCTGCTACCCGACTGCCAAGAAGCAGCCTGTGAATCTCAGTCATGTTGCATTTTCTACACTCACAGCTAGTCAAGGTCAAGGTGTCCTAAATGTTTACAGGAGATCACTGATGAATGGAGAGCTGTTCAGACATGCTGAATTGCAGACAGCTACTTTAACTGACTTAATTAGAACATGCTCGGTATAAAAGCTGCATGAAGATGGATTTTGCTTCTGCTAGCAGCTAAGTGGTCTTTATCTAGAGGCTAAATAGGTTGAGAAAAAATTGAGATATAGACAAACTTCAAATAAATCATAAAAGGAGGGTGAATAAATGGAGAAGTGAGTACAAGATTAAAATACACACGGTGTTTTGACAGTATACATATATACTGTGGACTCCTATGGTAGTGTCAATTTTCCAGGTCAAGCGGAAAGAGTTATGAGAGAGTTTGACCCAGTTATTGCTGAGACCCTCTGAGGCAATTCAATATTGGATTACTGCTAGTAAAGGGCATGCAGAACAAAATACAATCTTTCTGCTAATTGCAGTGAGCCTGCAAAAGCAATTTTTTTTACCATAATAAAGAAAGCCAAGTGTTATTCAGGACTTTTGGATTCTACTCAAGATATGTCACCAACAGCAGATGCCCATAATAAATACAGACGCATTTCCAGAAATGCAATAAATATGGAATAAATATGGAAGTACGCTCTGTTTTTCCCATCAGATCTATTTTAGAATAGGATATATACTGTAAACAAAAGCAAATAGAGTATTTTAGTATTCTTCAAAGGCACACCTGGAATTTATCAATCAGTTGAAAATGTCTTCTTGTTGTTTCTTTTCCCCTGGCTCACTCAGATAACACAAATCCCTAACAACACCCACCCTCCCTCAAGCTGAGTGCTGAGAGGGGTACGGAGCATCTTTGCTCTGAATGGTGCTGCAATAGTTTCGTTTCTTCCTAGAATACAGAAAGATAGCTCCTTTGTTAGAGAAGCAGAGTGCAATTTCACTGCATCTCTAAATTTTTATGGAGACCACTTCTGTCTTTTACGTTTTGTCAGTGCAGGAGAAGCTCCACTATTTCAGTTCTTCCTTCCAGAAAGAAAAGGACTGTGCCCTGTAGCAAACTGTTACATGGGAAGATCCTGTTTTGAATGCAGACTTCCTCTTTTATGACAAATTATTCCTGTCTACTCTGCCAAGGACACAGAAATGCTGGAGAGATGCTTAATGGCATTCATCTCACCTAACCTGAGGCATCTGCCAGGTAGATGTCTCCACTAGAGCTAGACTGGGTTCCCTTCCTAGACTAATGGCTAGAAACATGCATTTCTAGTTCATGAGTCATCTGATCTGGTTTGGATGATTACCTTAGGACAAGATGAATCACTAGGGAGAAGAGCTTATTTCTCTCTGCTGATAACAAAGAAATGACTAGGAGAATAGCTCTGATGGAGACATCTCCTTTATAGACGCCTATGTTTAGGTGAGGCGAATTGCACCCTCTGAATCAGAAAGACCAGGAATTAGTGTTTGACATTAATTCCATAAAATATTGAGGATAACCCACTTTGCTGAGACCATTTAGACAGTTTGACAGTGGTTGCTGCAGTTCTGTCAAAAATTCCCTGGTGCTGCAAGGCTCTGCTTTTTCTCTGTGTATTGCTCCAAACAAAAGAAGAGTTAGCCTACTAAACAAACTTCCAAGAAAAAAAGGGTTATTTCTTCACTGCTGAGGTTAATCTGTTGGTTTGTGATTTTTAAGGAAATCATGAAGCTTAAATGCTGTAATAAAAGCCTACAAGAAGATCGCGCCAATAAAAAACACACAAAAAATTAATTTATGTAGTCTTATTCCCGAAAGTCTTGCTATACCTCTCAAATCATTAGTGCAGAAGAAAGCATTACAATTTTTCCTTGCTCTGTCTTAAAGACTGTCATTTTGATGTGATTTTATTACTGGGTTCTACAGATTGCTGCTAGTTACTTTAAATATCAAGGTAACTAGAAGGCCTTGTAGCTTTCATGAAAAATGCAGGATTAAAATATTGGTAGGAAGTCCTGTCTCAGCTGCAAGGTGCCTGGGAATTTTGAATGAAACACAATAATTCCTCCCACCTCAACTTTATATGAGCTAAGCCTCTGGGAGAGCCGCTTGACCAATCAGTGGCAGGTACCAGCAGTGTTACTCAAGTATTAGCTGCATATTAATAATCCGTTATCAAAAAGAATAAACCAGAACCACATGACCAGCCAACACTCAAAGACATCAAGAGGGTATGATCCATACAGCATGACTGGAAAAGCTCTTTTCTGCTCTTTGAACATATGCATAGAGAGCAATGTTGCTCCTCGGTTTCTGTAACATCACTGGGGAAGGACTGTGAGAGCACACACAAACCTGGTGGCCCTGAAAAGTGTGTACTCCAGGGAAAGAGTCCTAATTCAGCTCACTATAGCATAACATAATTTACTGAGGTGGTCACCATTCAGATCACAGCATTTTGATTTGTGTCTCTCAGTAAATTTTGCAATAGGTGCAAAACTGAACAGGGAGTAGGAAATGCAGGGATCTGTGAGAGCGTATTCAGGCAGTTTGGGAAGTCAGTCCTCAGGAAAACATGTTATTTCTAAATGTACAGCTTTATTGTGTATTCATGTGCATTCAGGGACATCAAAGACTTATCTTTGATTTTGAAACCGTACTGGGATTAAAATAACATTGAGCTAAATTAATACTATTGGTATTAACAGTCATAATATTGCAAAAAAGGAGACAAATGCCTCGGTTCTAAATTTATTCAGTTGTCTTTGAAAAGATGCATGCATTCATTTGAAATCAAATATATTCTGTTTTCTCATCAATTTTGCTTCTGCTTTTTGCCCACTTGTTTTCTGTAAGTTCTGGCATTCCTATTTAACATTATGTAGCTAACTGCATCATGTATCCAGTTTACAGGAGCGCTTCTTAATTGCCTGTGGTATATTCACTGATGATGTAGGACACCCAGATATTAGATGAGAAAGCTATTTTCATTTTTTTTGTAAAGTAGTCACTCTACAAAGTATTTCTAATGAGGCATTGTCCAGTTTTAAACAGATCCTTAGGTGAAGCTTCATTAAAAGATACAGCAGCAGTTGAAGACCCTACTATGTGAAGAACTTTGTAGAACTGTAAAGCTTATATTGGAAAAACACAGAGATTGAAATTTCAGTTCCATACTGCCCTAACTGTTATTCTTAACATCAGGGAGCCTGTCCATCAAAAACTCCTCCCAGTGAAACGTCCTTGGCCAACCAAATGTAACATCTCTTCCAAATGATAAGTGCCAACCACAAAATGGCATTTCCCACAATTTAAATGAAGAGTTACAGGCTGCTTTGTATCAGACGGTTATGGGATACTAGCTGAACATGCAGTTATCTCCATTTCTACGTGATGCTTGTTGACAGCATAGCCCTTGTCCTGTCTTGGCTGTCATGTAGGCTCCATGTACATTCAGAGCCCACCTTCCAACACACATGCATTCAACTCATCTGTGTTTAATCCTTTCAGGCATCCTCCTCCCGCTCCCTCATCCACTTCCTGAAATATCTTAAATATATACTCTGAGCCTGTGAACTCTGATATTATGCCTCTGTCACTCACTCATACAAGTTAAATGAAGTATGAATAGAAGGTAAGTGGGAGGTAATAGGATGGAATTAATGTCGTTTTGGTAGATCTTGATTTCCAGGCTCAAACCTGTGTTTCAGTCTCTAATGCCCTGAAAATAAAAGGTCCTCGGTGGACACAAATGTCATGTTACTGCTTAAGACAAATACAGCAGGAAGACATATTACTATTAAATCCTTTATTGATTCATTTAACAGGGAAAATAATTCAACTGTTTCTCAACTCTGAAAAAGCCAAACAGCACATCCCATCTGATCCTGATTTATTGGTATTCATCCTTCCCAATATCTGTGGAGTCCTTTTGGCAGGGGCTGACGTTCTCTCATCTGTTGTATCCTGATGCACATCTGCTCAGAAGTGTCACATGTAGGTCAGGCACAGCCAGAGCCACAGACAAATAGTAGGAAGGCAGATGGTTACCAACTGCATTCTGGGCAAGATTTTGGCTGAACAAGGTAATCACTTGCTCTGCTCTCAAACATATTCTCCATTTCTATAAAGTTTTTTCCCCCATTTTTAAGAAAAGATGGTAAACTCCAGACAAGGAAGATTTCTTTACTGCATGCTGCAACTTATCATTGCCAACAACCTTTGTTATTTGCCGGAGCTTTAGCAGCATCATATAATTTAGCTATAAATTGTGCACATATAGCTCTTCAGAGAGGTCATAAAGGGGGCTATTTTTTGATAAAGAAGAATTGGATGGAACCCTTCAGCCCTGATCTCTAGTGTAAATGTTAAACACATCACTCACATCTAATCCAAAATTAATAACATAGTCTGGCAATACCACTGCTGGAGTTTGTCTCTGTGTTGCTTCCTGTGTTTTACTGTCTTAACAGTTTTTCTTCACAGCAATGTAATAGATTACCCCAAAACGTTGGATCATGCTTCTATTTTAAATGCGGAACAAGACTTGTGGCTAGATATACTAATTTTAAATTACTCAATAACCAGAATATGAAGGTTGTCTTATTTCAATTAGGATGCTGCTTGAGGTTTTGGTATTTTGGGATTTATTTCTAGTGTGTACGTGATATGTTTAACAATACTAATGATGAACTGATAATTATATCTTGGGCTATTGTGTGATGTCTAAAATGTGATGGGTGTTTACCCTGTAAATCTTGAATACAATTCTGTATCAACTAGTGATTATTTAGCTTCATGAAAGACTACTACAATTAAATGATCAATCACATGTGAAGATTAATACTGGTTTCATGACCATTGTCCTTTTCTCCAGAGTCATCTGTATTGAGTGAATAAACTGCTAGAAAATAATTTCCCTTCACCCGTTACAAAAATAGCTTCAATTTTGTTGATATGTAATGTGCCATTGAAATAATATTTCAGATGAATATTTATAAGCATTTCTGTTCTGTACACATACATTGATTGGGTTCATCTGCACTGTGCAGACATGCACATTTCTTGTTGGCTAATTATAATAGCAATACTAATAACTGCTCTTTTTTGGTGAGGCATGTTGATATTTCTGAGTGAAAAGTACCATAGAAGTAGTAGGTAATGTATAGTTATATCGCATATGTTACATCATATAGGTTACTATGTTGTTATGTGATGTGACAACAGTGTTTACAACATTGTTGTTACATAGTATTATTACAATTATAACAATATCTTATTTCAATAATTTTTCAAAAGTGCAGCTTCTTAGATGTAGTAGTACTTTTAATATTTTTTTGCACTTTCTTTTATTTAAATGCACAGAACCTGAAGTGTGTGGAGAAATGAGTTTCATATGAGAAGATGCCATTATTTACATGCTCATTTGTTTTCCATTTTGGAGCATGAATGTGAAGGATTGGAGTCAGGTCTTAGATTGTCAGGTTCCAAAGCCATGTGATGACAGGAGGCACAGTTCAGCCAAAATTTCTACTTACTTTGTTGCCATTTTACCTACGTAACGTGTGCAGGATTAGTGCTCCACACTAGTTCCAGTTCCTTTGATGTGTTGAGTATTATCTGTGACATTTATACCTCTACTAGGTGATATTTAATTGTCATGATACACCTGACTGTGTTGCTCAAGAGAAGCCATCTTCCTACTTAACACCAGCACATGGCTACCCACTCCTTCACAAAAATCACTTCTCCAGTGAAGTACCCCAAACTGGTAAACACTAGTTAAAGAGATGGCCATCTGCTCTGTGAGTGCCCCTGTCAGCAAACCGTATTTTAGTAAATACCGCAAACAGTATTTTTAATATGTTGCAATCACATTGTGAAATCAGTTGTTTTGTGAAAGGGCTGGTTTATGACTGCAACACATACATAATTGGACTCTCTCTGAGACAAACTGACAGGACACATACTGAGAAAGCTGAAAGGTCTGTGTATAACTCCAGATTTCCTGAAGAATTAAAAAGATTGAAAAAGTGTTCTTTTTCCCTTTCTTTTGGCAGCTTATTCAGAATGATGAGACAACCAGTATCTAAAGCCAAATGGCTTCTGCCTAATGACGACAGAGACACAGGGAAGAAGTATTGGCCTCATTAAAGTCTACAGGATTTTGACTTTTGATTTCAATGGGCAAGAAATCAGTCAGTGATTTCTAAAGGGCATAGAGGATTACAAGAAGAGTGGAAACTATCCGTAGGGTGACCAGACATTACATGGGCACATATGGAACAGAGCATGAAGAACTTCAGTGACATGCAGGAACCTTTGCAGTGTTTAAGAACAAGAAGCAATATGTGACTGGGCAAAAAAACCCACAGGAATTATCCAGTTTCCACACAGTTAATGAAAATTTTATTTTTTTTTTTCCCAATGTGCTTTTGTGGAAATGCTGGGTGGATGTGTGTGACTCCAAGGTCCTGACAAACCAGCTGTCCAGACTGGTAACCTGACTGGAAGGCACCATCAGGCATATTTAGATGTTAGGTACTGGAGTGGGTGTGTTAGGTACCCACCAAGCCACTCTATCACCCCCCCTTTCCTTCCCCGCTCCCTCCTCAGCAGAGCAAAAAGAAAGGGGAGGAATATAAGATGAGAAAACAAAAAGCAGTTTAATAATAATAATAGAAGCAAAGCCAAGCAAATCCGCGCGCGGAAGCAAAGCAAACAAAGTTTTATTCTCTACTTCCCATCAGCAGGCGATGTTTGGCCACTTCCTGGGAAGCAGGGCTCCAAGACGCGTAGCGGTTGCTCTGGAGGACAACGGCACGGCCCCCCCTCTCCTCCTCCTTCCCCCTAGCTTTATAGCTGAGCTGACGTCATATGGTATGGAATATCCCTTTGGTCAGTTTGGGTCAGCTGTCCTGGTTGTGTCCCCTCCCAAGATCTTGCCCACCCCATCCCACTGGAGGGGTGAATGCTGGGATCCTTGCTCAGCAGTAGTCACAACACAGATATGTTATCAGTACCCTTCTAGCTCCCAGCACAAAACAGACCCAGCTCAGCCAGACCCACTACATGGGGTCTTATCCTGACACAGCACCAAGGTGTGGTCAAAGGCACTCTTGTGTCCCTCCATTGGGATATAGCCAGATTTCACTCTTTGATCAATTTTTGGGAACAGTGCATGCTCAGAGTACTGCTATCTAAGCAAGCTGCCAATTAACTAATATTCCCAGAGACAGGTTGCAATACTGCCCATTTGCTTCGTACTAAAAAGATATTCTCCAGGAAGAACAGATCCCATTTATGTTTTTCTCTGGTGACATTAAGAAAGGAGCTGGCTTTCTGTGTCTGGTCTGAGGTATGAGGATGTACTAACCGGGGACAGCAGGACTCTGCACTGGACCTGCTGTGGAGCAGTGTGAAAAGTTGGGGCACAGTGACTGTTCACTGAGTTGTCAATGCCTCCTCTTCCAAAGACAAGCTAGGAGATTAACAGCTGTGTTTGTGAAGTGCTTTGAAATGTATAGATTAAATTTATGTGCCTGAAGTCCTGTGCAGTGCTAAAGACTATTATTGTCTTCTGAAATTAGAAACACCTTCTGAACAATTTCAAACCCTTCTCCCACATAGTCAAATAAAGGAAATTAATCTTGGCCACAATTAACTTTCTATCCTCATTTCTCAACCTACTCCATCTGCTACTTCATCTGACCTGTTCCTACACTTCACTGATCAAATGCAGTTGCAAGCTTATCCATCATCTTACAGCATAATGAAGTGTAAACATTTTCTGCATCAATCTATCATGTGAGCCATAATTTGAAGTTCAAAAGATTGCAACCAAGACCATTTTAAGCTTTAATCACAACCACGCTGAATGACAGGCTACTTGCCGTTAGCAAATAATGTTTGCCTTTTGCTGCTGGACATTCTCAATGAGTCCAGAAATTCTATAATTTGGATAAACATTTGGAATGGACCAGAATTTAAAAGAAAACCAAGCCAACCACCCCCCAAAACCAAAAACTCTACAAATCACTTTTCCAGCATTACGTTGCTTAATAACTATCCTTAATGTCCAGATTTCTATTTGATGTGAGTACAAGGCACAACATGGCAGCAAAACTATAGAATCATAGAATCATTTCAGCTAGAAAAGACCTCTAGGATCATCTAGTCCAACCTTTGTCCAACATCTCCCTGACCACTAGACCACGTCTCGAAGCGCCACATCTACCTATTTTTTGAACACCTCCAGAGATGGTGCCTCCACCACCTCCCTGGGCAGCCTGTTCCAGTGCCTAACCATACTTTCAGTAGAGAACTTCTTCCTGATATCCAATCTAAACCTTCCCTGGCGCAACTTGAGTCCATTACCTCTTGTCCTGTCGTTAGTTACTTGGGAGAAGTGACCAGCAGCAGCCTCACTACAACCTCCTTTTAGGTAGTTGTAGAAAGCAATGAGGTCTCCTCTTAGCCTCCTCTTCTCTAGACTAAACAATCCCAGCTCCCTCAGGCACCTCTCATACAGCATATTCTCCTGATCCCCGGTCTCAATGACCTGAAAGCAGATGCTGGAAGGAAAGATACAAGACTAAAGATGATTATACCAGGGACATTGCCTATATTCTTCAATTTTCCCTCATATCGTCCATTGTTATACAAAGACTGTTGCAAAACAACCTACAAAAAAAGCAGTCATACACCGTTTCATGCATACGGCTGAAGTAATCAAGCAGCAATATAGCACTGGTGCACTAAAGCCAAAACTTGACATCATTGGTTTTCAATACTGTTGTCAGATAATATTAATAGTAACTTAATCCAGTGTCTGGTCCTCAGGAAGGAAAAAGAATCTTTCTCCACTAGCCCTCACATCCACAGTATAAAACATTATATTCAGAATGGCCAAGCTGTGAAATGTGTTACGAACAGCAAGAGGCAGAGAGGACATTGAGGAATACAGGGAAAGCAAGACAAGGACAAAGGAAGGTACAGGTCCAGCGGCTCACATGGGAGAAGAGCAACGATGGCCAAAGTATTCAACAGCCTCAGTCATCACAGAATGAGGTTAATTAGGACTAGATATTTATCACTATTTTAATAAGGGAATAGAAATACAGGATGAACTTTCAAAAGAAGAATCTAAACAACATTTAGATAAGTAGAATTATTCGAATTTGTAACACGCAAAGAAACACATCCTGGAGAACTTGCCAAGCTAGCTGAAGCAATTTCTGTTTCTCTAACAATTATCTTCAAGAGCTTATGGGATATCTTAGAAAAGTTTAGAATAGCTAATACGGCATATGTTTTTAAAAGGTGGGGAAGAGTTTGAGGAGCTACAGCTTAGGGCATGTAACTTTGGTGCTCAGAACAAATAATTAAACAAACACCACCAAAGCACCTAAAGGATAATGCAGTGATTGAAAACCAGCGAACATGGAGTTATCGAGAAGAATCATGCCAAACCAATTTCATTTCAGTTTGACTAAATATTTGGCCTAGGGGATAACAACAAACATGATTTGCTTTGACTTTTATATGGCTTTCCACCCTGCTCTACATGGCATTCCCCTAAGCAAAAATGATGATAGGTAGGACAAGATTCAGCCTCAGATTAATGCATAGGAATGTGTCTTGTTTACTGTCTAGGTGTTTACACGCAACCTAGCTTCCTTTGTAGGGAGGAGATCTAGGACTCAATACAGCTGCCTACATAAAGGCATCAAGTACCATTTGAGATGCCTCCTGGCTGACCTTCAGCTACTGCTTCAAAGCTACTGCTGACACATAGGTCCTTTGTCAGATTTGCCAGCCCCATATGGGTGCCTTGAGGGCATCGCTGTACAGCCCAGAAGTCAAATTCACCTTACCATTCATTGTCCACCTGAGGAAGAACAGAATAGCTCTCCAGCCTCTACCCACTGTAACAGCAGCTTAGACACCTAGCTCATAAGTAGATGCATACACTGGGGAAAAAAACATGCTTAGAATTCTATTTTTCTGTGTCAAACTGGGAGGAATTTCAAATAATGTTCAGAGAGGATTTACATTAGGTTTCACATTAAGCAACTTGTAGGATGGAACAGAAAACTTTTTTTTCTGCCCTTCATAGATAACAACAAGCTGGGAAGGGATGCAAGTACTTTGGAGGACAAGGATAACATTTAAAGTTATTTTGATAAGCTGGAGAAGTGATCCAAGGTCTGCAGGATGTTCAGTAAAAAAAAAAATACGCCAAAAGCTTCCTTTAGTCATAAGATGTGAATACAGACATACACAATGGAGAACTAGCGGTAAGTGACCAGTAGAGTGGAAAATAATTTGGCAATTACTGTGATTCACAAGCTAAAAATGTGTGTGTGATGGTGCTGCAGAAAAGACAACTCCCATCCTTGGATTTACTAGCAGGAATGTCATGTGCAAGACACCAGAAGTATTTAATATGCTCTGATCCATAATGATAAGGTCTCCACTATAGTGTTACTCTATCCACGGCTGATAACCACACTTTAAAGAAAGATATGACAAGCTGCTGAGGGAGTAGAGGAGAAAAATAAGTATGACAGGAGAGTTATAAAAATATTATTTCTGCATAAATTCATGGATTTTGCTGTGCTTACTGTGGGGAAGACTGGAGTATAGGAGCAAGGGGAGTGCAGGAACCCATGGCAGTCCCCGAGCTTGTCAGAGGTTATAATGAGAAGGAGGGAGATCAAACGTCCTCTGTCTGCTAAGGGCAGGACACAAGATAATCAGCCTGATTTGCATCAGTAAGATGTATTTACATCCTTGATCGTGTTTTATGGGGGATTTTTAGGAACAGGTTCAACAAAGAGGGAAGGTTAATACTGCTTTAAAGCAACAGAAGGTGGACCTGTGGCTTTACTGTGGGGAGCTGTTAGAAATGGCAAAAGTGTCTCAGAAATCATTGCCCACCTGAACAGCCCCCTACTATGGGGAGACAGAAAGAAGCCCTCATTGGTGGAGGGGGCTTAGAAGCACTTGAAGGAAGTGGCCAAGGGGTAGGTGAGGAGAAGCTCTGATCTGGTGGCCTTTCTCTGCAGGAGGCAGGTACTCCCCAGGGCCCGCCACAACCCCACCGTGGCACCAACATGAGATGTGGGGACCTGTGTTCTTGTGACTATTGATTGAATGCAATACGTAAATGGCTTGTTCATTTTATCTTTTCTCTTGCTGTGAAGGTGGAGTGATGAGAGCTTTATTATAGCACAACCTCTCCTTAGTAAGGTAGTTAATGAGCTGTCAGAATTTCTGTAATAAACTTCTCTTTCAGAGTAGTAAGTAATAACTTACTGCAAGATGAAGCTTATTTTTAGTCATTGCTCAGAAATGCATTTTACCAATTTTGAGAAATAAACTCCATCTTTTTCAAGAGCCTTATCTCTCAGTACAAACAGATTGTGGGACTTTCTCAGAGCAACTAGGTGGGGGGATTTTTGGAATACAAATATAATTACTCCTTTTTACTTATAGTGAAAGTGTGTGTGCTACAGAGTTGTAAAACTGTGGAGGTAATTGGGAAATTCTGGCATATCAGTGCAATTCTGCCTCCTGCCATTTTTCTTTCCCTTTCTGTGCTCCTCAGAGGAAGATGACTAATCCTAGCCACCAGTATCTTGGAGTGCATGGAGCTGTGGCCAGGACAAGATGGTGCTTTACAGCAGAGCACAGTTGCTTGGCTTCAAATTTTCTGTACTAAAACATGACAGTTTTGATTTGCCATTCTCAGTCCTTTCCTTTGAAACATACATTGCCCACAGCTGTATTCAAAGGGGCAAGGAGGGCAGATGAAGTTATTTGCCTTAAAAAATGTGTCTGAAAGCACATTTTCCTTTTGCAAGATGTGTGCACACAGTTTACAGTCCATGATTTTAATAACTGTGTAAAGTTTTACAGTGCGGATATACTTGAGCCAATTTTCATCTTAAACTTTCTGCTGCCTTTCCAATTTTCATGTCTTATGGCTGGTCAGAGAAATCCTGTGCTCGTGTTTCTTGTTCATGAGTTGATCCAGACTGTACAGCCAGGAAAATTCCCTCTCTTGGTTGCTGATTGTGTTCAAATGCTTTTTCAGTATTCCTGAAATGTGTCTGCAAATAGTAAAACCACATATTGAGGAAAGCCACAAGTGCCTTTTTTGAATATTCACACAGGTTTCGACAGGGCTTTTAGATTCCGCATGCCTCCTGCAAAACGCAGAAAGTTTCCTGCATTAGTGTTCATGAATAAGCAAATACAAAAGGGCAGCAAATGTCAAGAAATCTGCATTACATCCAGCAGCAGAGCAGCACCTCTTCCCGCCGTCCATCTCCCGTCTCCCACGCAGGCAGGCTGATGGTTGCATTGGTAACCTTGGCACCTTCCCTCTCAATTGCTGGGTATCCTTTCAGTTATCACCTGCATTTTACTTACGGTGAATGAAGCAATATTTCTGCTGATTCTTCCACTTCCTTCCCTCCGAGAGAGTGACTGAGGGGCTGAGATGTTTTGCTTATGACCTCTGCTGGTAAAAGGGAGGCTTTACAAATCCATTATTCGCACCAAAAATGACGACGGAAAAAAAGCAGACAGCCTTGTTTCCTATCAAGAATCAGGCTGCAGCTTAGCTGAGGATGGGTTTTTACCAAGCACCAAATTTCCCTCAAGTACATCCTTACATGATATTGAGTCGTTTGAATGAATGCAGTCCCACAGTGTCATCAGCCGAGACAGCTGATGGACATAAGAAGCTGTTGTTACCGGCTTTTCAAGTGCTTGCTCTCCAGGAGTGTCCTTGATCCATGATGTTTTGTTTTACTACATCTCCTGCTCTAAAATAACATACTAAAAATATACTCTTTTTTAACATTAAATCCTTTGTTTATAAAATTCAATTTTGTTCTCATTTCCTGAGCAGTTTGCACCAGGTAAGTTGTGTTCCTTTACACTGGCACAAATCCGTAGGCAGAGCAAAATCTGGTCAGATTTCAGTTAACTGCAGAACCGCAGTGAAGTGTGTACATATAAACTGTGCATTAACTAAGTATATATAAATATTAACGGCATGTTACTGAGGAGGAAGTTGTGGAAAATGGAAATCAAGTAACATGCACAAATTTGCATAAGAAAGGCAGTGCTGGGTTCCAGAAAAGAAATCTGCAACCTACTCTTGTCTTCAGACAGCTGTCAGCTCAAAGCAACAACTAAACCATTTTCCTCCTTTCTACCAGCCCTAGCTGCTGCCCCTTCTCCTGCCCAGGCTCTGGAGGTGGGTTTTTTTGTCTCTTGTCCGGTGGATTAAGTCTCAAGCTTTACCTGAGGGCACAAAAAGGGATGGTTTAACCCCTGCTCAAGCTTCCCCCTCTCCATGGGGCAGTTATCCCATATCTCACAGCAAAAAGATTGGTCCCTGATGGAGACGGGAACAAAGGGAGGCTCCATCTCCCTTCTAGTTCTCAAGCTGCTTGGAAAACTTTAGGGCAGTTTTTTTGCTAGAATCAAACATCCCCCTCCTAAACAGCACAGCAAAAATGAGGTGTCATTTTCCAGACCCTCAGCAGTGCAGCAAAATCCTTCCCCTGTGAAATTCAGTATGGAAGGAACAGAACTAACAGTACCAAAGGAAGGGGACGAGCTGCAGGAGCGTGCATTTCCCCTGCAGAGTCCTGTAAAGAAATTGGGTCACCGCAGTGAGTCTGACAGCAGGGCTTCACCCTGCCAAAGCATGTCAGCCTACTTTTAGCCCTGTGCATGTGTAGATCCCACTAGCCTGTCCTTAGTTTTAAGCCCACTGACTTCACTGGGACCTTTCCCTTTCTTAAATCCTAGTGTTTCTCTGAGCTAGATCAGCAAAGATGGCCTTTTGAAGCTCTCAGTTTGTATTAATGAAGCTAGACGTTTTAGAAGTAGCTTTTTCAAAAGCTACTTTACAGATCTTTATCTTGCATTATCTATGCTCTGAGAAAGGCAACATTGCTTTTAGTGCAATATGGTGTGAAAAGAGATATTTGCACTGTGGCAGCCACAGGAAAAGACACGCTTCCTTTGAGTAGTCAGGGAATTTACAATTTATTATAAGGCTAAGCAATTAAATTGCATTAGGGAAGAGTTTCATTATAGACAGCAAAGTCCCCTCAGCAGATGGATAAAAAGTCACCACATTTCAGACATTTGGTTGAAGATAGTCCAATTCTGAAGTCATTTTAGTGACTTGGTGTACCATATGTGCCCAGCTTCAGCACTTTTACACTAGGTGCTATGGACTCAGAGAAGTGGAGTTGCAGCCCAGATTCATGCCAGACAAGAACATGCCACTTTGTATCACTTCCCACCTGGAAGTGCCTGTCTCTGGCCTTCCAGTGACCACAAACAGAGATGATAATGGGGACAAGACTTTTACCAGGCACTTCAGTTACAAGCATGAAGTTAAGGACAATGGATCCAGACTGAAGAACCTACAGCGGTTGCAGAGGAGGAGAGGTCCTGGGGAGCTAAGAAATGAGCTCTGTTAAATGCAGCGTAGTGGGGAGGAGTTCTGAAGGATTTGAGAACTTGTCCAAGTGCACACAGGCAGTCTGGGTGATAGCCAGGGATGTGTGCATGGCTCTGGTGCCCTTTTTCTAGCTGTCTCAGGGAGTCGTGGAACAGGCAACTGCAGTCTGACAGCTCTTCCCAGGACTGGCTGTGAGAAAGGAGTATGAAAAAAGCCATCAGAAGAGCAGAGACACCTAACCAACTACCCATCTTTCCACTGGCTAGCACTTCCAAAGCCAAGATATTAATGGTAGAGGAAGCTTACCGTGTTCATGTCTGACCTCTGAGATCTTGTACAGTGTCATTACGCTGAGAGAGTTTTGTAGCAGGGGATTCACAGACTTTGTATGTTTAAATTATTAACCATTGCTCTGCAATGAGATGAAAGGTAGGTCCTCCTTTCTCCTGGGCACACACCACAGCATCCCAAAAGTGCAGGAGCAGGGTTTGTCACCGCAGCTTCACAGGCACATTGCTCAAGTAACGCAGGTGTGTTGCAACATCAGTGGGAGCCCTGTATGATGTCCTCTGCAGGACCATAGTCCATACAGTGGGTGTTGTCACAGACATGGTAATTCAGACCACCCATGAACCAAAGTTCCTCCATGACAGGGCATTTTCAAAGGCTGAAAGGTCCAAGATCTGAAGAGGAGAGGCCTGGAAGATCAGAAGCCAGACTCGAGTCAATGAAAATTCACCCATTCCTGCCCCATCCCGGCACTGACAGTGTGAAGATTCTTCTACACAATGCCACAGAGTCTGACTGCTGCTGTTGTGCTACTGCTCCTTTGGCAGCTGCCTGTGCATGGGAAGTGAGGAGGAGTAGGTAGGGTGGCAGGGCTACTGAAATAGCGTCTGCCATGTTCTTCCATCCATGTCATCATGACACTGTGCCATGAGGAAGATTTGGTCTCATTTTTCGGTTTATGGCTAACTGGGAGTAGCAGAAAGAGACAAGAAGCCCTGTGGCTGCTCAGACATCTTCAAACCATTTTTCAGTTGGACTGAAGGGCCAGAGACAGAATTTGCATTTTCTAATATGAAATACTAATGATGTTCTGAAACAAAAGCATTCAGCTTCTTTCTTGAACTTTAAGCACTCAAGATGTTTTGAAGAGGAGAGTTTCAAAAACTCCACCCAAAGAAGAACTATATAGTGAAATGAAAGTGCAGGAAATCCTTTGGTATTGCTGGGTTCAAATTTGACACTTGAAAAAGAGTCTTAGGGGTGAGGAAAGGAGAGGAGGAGGGGAAAAAACCTGTTTTCCATCTTTAAATACAGTATGGGAGGCACACGAAAATGCTCAAACACAAAGACCATCAGCAAATGTTAGGTATTCACTACACAGAGAAAGGAATGGAGCCAAATTTATCAAGGAGCAGCCAGCATCCCTGTGCTGGGCTGAAGGCTGTGAGGAGAGGCAAAGGCAGGCAGCAAACCAAATTAGAAAATAAAGTAATTGGCCAGTATATGTGCACAGGCCACAGTACAGCTCCTGCAATGCCTCGCCCAAGTCTAACACCACCTCAGCATGGGAAGCACAAAAAATAGGCACGAGGGAAATGAGGGTGAAAATACAAGGACAAAGAAAAGAAGGGGGAGAGCAGCACGCCTCTCCCAGCAGAAACCGGCTTCCCTCTTCTCTATGTGCTTTTCCTATCTTAATATACAAAGCTTGCGGCCAGTCGATTAGATCGCTCTCTCCCCCTTGCCATTTGTATGTCACTTCTCTGCTTATCTCAGATCTTCCTCAGGGCAGGGAGTATATCTTCATGTACACAGCCTAGCTGCATTGCAACGCAGAGGTTAAGAAAAATAGAAAAGCGCTCACAGAGAGAAAACAGTGCAAACAGAGGAGTGGGGTTGGTTTCCAACAATGGAAAAAAAAAAGCCGATAGTGTCTGAAGTTGTTACATTTAGCTGCATAAACATATTGAAAGTCTGCTGCCCTCTGTTCTCTCATTATTCCCGTGCACCTGTTTCCCTAACCTCACTTACGCTGCACAGCTAAGTATGGTGCCCTTTTACTGGAAGTAAGTCCTGCCCCTGTCATTGTTGAGAAGGATCACTGTAATGCTTGCTGTAGAGGAAAGAGAGGAAAATCAGTGCCTGATGTGCTAGAGTAAAACTCGAGGGTCATTGGAAGCCACGAATCTGCCAGAGAGGATTAATTCAGTGGAGAGGGTAGAAGCCTAAAAGTTTTTCCTGTTTCCTTTGTACTGTCAAATTTCTTTTTACTTGGTGCAAGGGACAACATGGGGTTAGGAGAGATGTTTTAAATGAGAGGTCCCTGGGCACAGGAGACACTGGGATGCTGGGCTGTTGCAGGGCAATGTGCCACTGATCAGGACCTATTTGAGCATGGGTGACACATGCCTGCCTGATGTGTCACACCTCTGTCTCTGTCCCATCCTGTGACATGGCATGTTACATGGTGTTAGGTGCAGCCTTTTGGCTGATTGGACAGGAGCCATCTTCAACAGGAAGGAGTTAGGCTTTGATGCTACCTCCTTATCTCCAAATTCATGGCTTTACCTCTGTCTTTGGAGCAGCACAGAGGTGAGTTGTGTGAAAACTGACTGTGTGAACAGGGGTGGAGAATTATTGCAAATATAAGTAAAGCTGCAAGAAGCCAATCTGAAAAATCTCACTGTTTGGGGATTTCTCAGTAGTAGCATTTGCTAAGAGTGTTGGAACCTACAAATTTGGACCAAGCCTATATCTTAGGTGCTGTCTCGCTTCTGAGAATGGATTAGCCCCCACCACGTGGCTGGCCCCTTGTATTCCCAACCTGGCTTTCCCCCATTACACAGCTTTTAGAAAAAAAAAAAAAATCTCCCTTTCACTGTCAAGACCCTATGTAGCCCCGTCCTTGATCTTCTGATCTTCCCTTTCTGTCTCTTTATCCTGATAAAGCCCCTGGCATCCTTTCACTCTCCATTTCCCACTCTCATTCTGCTGCCCTCCCTTTGCAGCTCTCCGTGCATGAAATAACCTCCAGAGAAAGCTCTTTACATTCTCATCCTCTCCTGTCAGAAAGCTCACATCTGCCATGGGCCTGATAAGTAGTGCAGTAATAGGATAGTAATAATACACTAGATCTTCAAGATGTCCATCATGGACATATGAATACAGGAAAGCCATCAAAAGGATGTAACCAAAGGGACACACGACATCCTTCTTCTTCCTCCTCTCTCTTCATCCATTTCCCACTAGTTTCTGCAATGACTCTTCATTTTGTCGGTAAACTCTTTTAACCAGGGACTCTATTTCTGCCACTGGAGAATACTCAAAATGAAAATTATAACAGATACAAAAAAAAAAAAAACAAGGAAGAGTTTTGAGATTTGCTCTTTCCTTGTGTTACTGCAGAAGTTACTGAATAACTGGTCAGAAACTGGGATGTAGAGTGAGGGCAAGACTTGTCTACAGCTGTGGTGTCTCTGGTGGCAGGGCAGGATCAGGGAAATACAGCAGCTAGATCTTAAACCCCCTCTCTAGGAGCTTTGGGCCCTCCTCAGAGAAGATTGCCACTGCAACCTCTTCCAGTCCTCGTCTGTCACAGTGGGCTGCTAGTGAACCCCACACAAAAATGTTGTTGTTGTTTTTTTTTTTTAATCCAGTAAGATAAAATACTATATGTATAGCTTTCAAACATGATTTTTGTTTAACATCTTTATGACCTGAAGAGCAAACGAAACTTTTGTGCATTTTTCATATAATTTTCAATGCATTGACAAATACACGATTCTCCTAGAGCACTAGATCTAATAGAAGACAACTTTCTGCAAACAAGGATCTCAATTAGTGTAAACCCAACAGTGATGCAGAAGTCACACAACAAATCCATTGAAAGAGCTGGGAATACACACCTCACAATTTTTAGGCCCATAAGCTTTATCTGTACTGGATACTGGAAACTGGAAAAGGGACTGACCACATCTTGGAAGCCAAGGGGTAGGACACGATTCATATCCAGGCAGCTAAACTCCATGGCCTTTCCTTCTACCTTTCAAAAACCCTGAGTGTGGCCACCTCCAGACTCATGCTGGAGTGGTGCTTTCATATCCTAACCTCTGACTTGCATCCAGAAGACACTTTGTAGGGGACTGCTGATTTGACTGACCAAACCTGTTTAGGGAAAATGCTACTGATAAGCTGCACAGAATTAGGAAGGAAGAGTGCTCAAAGTCATGGCCTGGCTCTGTTTAATTTACCAGTGCTAACATGCCCATATTGCATCCATTCCCTAGAAAATGTGGGGGTTTTGTCCTTGCTTTTTCTTGACAAGCTCACGCAGTGTTTGGTTGTGCATCAAAAGTGAGAGGCTCACATCCCACTCTGCCCAGCCGAGCCTGCAGAAAGTGTTATACTGAGAATCAGATCTGTGCAATGTGACATCCTTCAGGACACTACTTGCACCTTTACCTAACTAAGAAGTCACTGTCATGCACCCGAGGCTGAGCTCCCCAAAAGACCCAACCGCAACATCCTTTGAACACAAACTCTGTCTGAGACACACCATTTGTCAACCCACAGCTCGTATGCATACAGACACAAACAGAAACAGAGGCACGTTCTCAAAGTGTTCATAATAGAAATGGCTGAAGAGACGATGCCTGTTCTTCTGTCCCTTCTTCCCCACACGCATTCCTAAGCCAGGGTGCTGGTCTGCCAACCTGCCATGCGCAAAAGAGCTGTTGGATGTGAGGCACACAGAACTGCTCTATGCTTTTGCTTTTGAGTGGATGTGAACATGGTAACAAAGGCACTTTACAGTGGACAATCAGGTTACAAATTATTCCAACACCCACGGTCAGAACAAGCTTCAGGAATTCGGGTGTGCATAGCAGTAGGAAAATGAATCACTGGGAAGTGACCTCTGATGAAGTGTATCCAAACCTTGGATCCAGACCACTCTGAATCTTTGACTGTGAACTGTTGTGCATGGGCTGGCTTCTAGTGCTCTTTTCTCCTGACTCTACAAACTGACAAATTCACTGATCTTCAAAGCAGAAGAAATTCCTATGACTGACAAGTCTGACCTCTTCCACTCTGCTGGCCACAGAGTTTCACCATATAAAACATGCGCAGGCGGTAATTCTGTGTTGTTGTTTGTAGGTATCCATGCAGGGAAGATTTGGTTTGTCATTTCTTGCAAATAGTTTCAGCTGGGATGGGAAGAATTTTGTACTTTGTGCCTCCATAATTTTGAGGTTAAATACCTTTCCTGAGTGCTAACAACAAGTACACATGCATTTAGCTTTGAATTCACAAAGGCTGTGTGTAAACCTTTCCCCTGGGAAGGAAATAAGTATACCTGTGATACCAGGTGCTTGCTGCATCCATAACAGGGTTCAGCTGGAGCTCACCACAATCTTGCATGCACACATTTCCTTCTGTGGACAATACTGGTGGAAGACGTAGGGTTAATGGATTCCTGGGCACAAATGAGGGCACATGGATTTGTGACCCTCTACAAGACTTTCTAATCAAGACAAACCTAAAGTAACTTGGGCTTATGCAATATGTTGCAGTGTAATCAAGGAGCCTGAAGTGGTGGGGTTTTTGGTGAGTTATTCTGTGCAAGTTTGGTAGCTTAATGAAACAAAGCTTCTCCCTGCTTTCTGGCTTCTAGGAAAGGAAACCTCTGAAAGACTCTGAGCTCAAAGAGTTTCTCAGAGAGCCCCATATCCCTGTGACCGGGAAACAGAAAGTAGGACCAGGTCATACACTGCATCTGCTCTGCAGTTTGGATGCAGCTCTCCCTATGATTTCCAGTTTATTCATTTATTACTGCGATTGATTTCTGTGGTTATTTGTTCAGTCACGCAACAATAACTGAATATAAGCTGGTTATTTGTCTGTTCTATGTGCTATCTAATATGTAAGAAATGTCTTTACCTTTATGAAAGCTTAAAAGGCACAAAGCATCATTTATTAAAGCAGGGAGGAAAATAATGTTAGACTGGAAGTGGAATGTGTCTCGGAAAAAAAGACAGAGTTCTCTATTTATGAAAACTGAAGTCCTAGAACTGATATTATTCATTTCGTTGGAATAATTAAGCAGTAATGACCATGGCATAGGCTATTCCAGGCAATTAATGATCAGCTCTAGGGGTTGATGGCCTGTGAGGAAGCTAAGGGACATTAACCTCTGCTGGCTATTAGTCATTCAGATATTGCCATGTGCTGACTGTATTGCAGATTCCTCCCATTTTTAAAATATAGACATTAAAAGTTACATTAAAAGCATCCACAGTATAACGATTGTCAGTGAGCCAGAATTTTCTTCAAAAATAGCAAGCAGTGGGGTCAGTGCTGTGGTGGCTTAAAGACCTCTTAAGGATGTCTTGACTTCTGTTTGAGTCCTGATGGCTGATGGCAGAAGGGTGAGGGGGCACCTCGGTGGGCTTCCAGTTCTTCTGGATTAAAAGGGATCCATTCTCTAGGGACTGCTTTATGGACACCCACCAGCATGAAGTGTCCTGAGAAGATACTAGAAGGGGAACTTTGCATGTTTTCCTTTACCTGTGCATGAGTTTCAGCACTTTAGGAAAGAAAGAAATAAGAAAATGCTTGGGAGGTTTGTATATGTGTGCATATATATGTATACATATATATAAATATGAAAAAAAGTATCTGACACCAAAAAAGCAAAGCATCTGAGTATTTTTTGTTAGGGTCCTTGTAGGGGATATTTATGAAGGCCTTTCTTTTAATGATAAATGGTTAACACCTGATCTGTCTTTCTTCTGGTCTGCCCAGATTGTTCCTTTTGCAGCCTGCTAAAGTGCCCCTAGGGTGGTCACACAGCACAGATAGTATGGCCAGAACAAAAATGAAATGGAGCTTTGAGACGTGTTTGAATAGTTTTGTCTCTACCACCATTTCAAACTGCAATCCCAGATGTTAGATGGAGACTAACTATGCAGTTTTATAGCACAAACAAGCATAAAAAGCTACAGACCCCAAAAGTGCAACAATCAGTCTGAAGTGGGTAAAGGGTAGCAGAGAAGAAGGAAGTATAATAATAATAATTGCTTTTACTTCACTGGCAGAGATTTTACTTTATAAAAAAATGTTGTTCTTTATATGTGTGCATCCTTAAACTTCCTTAATTCATGTTTGGGGTAAGGAGGAGAATCAGGGTTTTTTTATAATGAAGTTATATTAGATACGGTCTACTGAGTCACATTTGTTGCTGGTGTAGTTTTGCTTCAGACAAAAGCAGTCTAATTCATGTAAGATGGCTCTATTGCTTATCTCACTGAGACCTTGATAAAAACACCCTGGAGAGACACAGGAGTGTGAAAATTGTAGGGAAGTGCACCTAAATAGCATCTACCACTTCTATGGAAGATGGAATTCTTATGTGTCGCAGAATGTATTCATGTTGTTATATATTAATATATCCCCAGGCCCAAAGTGTAATTGCTTTTTCATTATAAAGAGGAGAAAAACTGATGCCTTCAGATGTAGTGTATTGTTGGAGTAGTAGGGACAAATGGTAAACACACCTTTTGTTGTGGCCCGGGTTCTGAAGCTGCACCCAGATGTCACACTGAATTGGCCTCTTCAGCTGTAAATCCATGGTCTACTGACAGGTTCCTCTTCAGTCCTTCCCTGGATTTTTTTTTTTTAATTGTTGTCAAAAAAGGAATAAAAGAAGAGAAGAGGGCAAGAAAAAAAAAAAAGAAAAGAAAAAAAAAATCTGTTTCCAGAAGGCCAATCCAGTGAAATTGTCCAGGTTATAATTTCTTAAAATTGTTATGTCTAATACATGGGATTTGGGAAGATGAGGTACTAAGGGGATGGGCCATGAAGTTTCAGAAGAAAACAGCTGGAAGGAGGAGTGTGCAGAAGCCCAGCCTGACCTTACCAACCCTGCGAATTCAGTTGCCCTGTGCCCCTCTGGTTTAATTAAGACTGGCAAAATATGCTTGCCTCAGCCGAAATCATCTCTCTCTGTCCTTGCTGCTGTGATGAGTGTAATGAAAACACTCAAGCTATTTTGTTCCCTCATTAAAAAAAAAAGCAGCTTACTTCTAATGGGTAATAATTTTGCAGCTGGTTGAGTTTCCCTGGCAATTAGATTTATCCTCCTTAGAGTTTCTTGTACTACTCATTTTTTTATAGTGTCTAGTTTGATAGCCTGAGTGTTCAAAGCAGCTCCTCCCTGCCATACTACTCACATTGTTCTGTTATCTTTAGGTCCACAAACTAATTCCTGAGAAGAAATAACTTCGACCTTCTTTTGTTTTCTTGTTCTTATTTTTATGGTAAGGTTAAAACACTCAAAGTCTTTGTCCATTTTCCTTATTATTACAAGGAATTAATTAATTTTGGATTCATATAGAAAAAGATGCAGTAGATGCCTTGTACACAAGAGGGCAGATCTGCTTCTCCTTTCATCATCAGTAGGCCCCTATTCTACTTTTTTCACTGACAATTTCTGCCTTCAGCCAGGCGTCTGGGGCTGGATGTCACAGAAGAAGCATGGCTGAAAGGCAGTGTTTTAGTCTGAATAGACAATACCATCTAGGGATGGTCTAAAGGCCTTTTATGCTCCTAAAGCAATACCCATGGGAGTAAAGATACGCAGTTAGAAATGCTCCTTTATATTATTATCACTGTGGTTACTGAATGTAAACTTTTGGTTTCCGAACTTAAAGAAAACAGACTTTCAAACCTAGAAAGAGGCGGAGTTCACACCTGTTTTTTTCAGCCTCTCCTCTGCCCTCTTTCCTCCCTTTCCCCCAGTACAATGTTGGAAGCACAAACACTTGGTCTCATTTTCCACCTCTCTGCTGGCTGAGTATGGAGATTTCATTTCAAAACCTTTTGACAGGGAGGGAATATCTCTGACCTGAAGGTGGACTGGAGACTCTGTGGCTCCAGCATGTTGAGTGATGTGGAACTGAAGCCCTGACATGGTGACTTGCCATCCCTCCAACCTTGCTTCCCTGGGACATAGCCTGGCTATGATTTAAACCCAAATTCAACCTTCCTGAGATCAAAAGACACCTTGCCTGAACCCAGACTCTTTGCTGTCCCCTCCCAGGCTTGCTCTGGGTACCAGAACAGAATAGCCACCCCAAGAGACACAGGGTCTCATTCACAGAGAAGCTTTCCACCCTACGGAAGAAGAGGGACTTCCCAAAATTTCCAGAGTTAATTGATGGCCAGTGTTTTGCTTCCCAAGAGAGCTGGCCACTGCCTTCTATTGCCCTAAGGACTGCACCACTTTCCTTTGGCTCATACAACACTGCCAGCTTTTGTGGTTACAGTGCTGCTGGAGGAGCCAACACAATTTCGGTAAAACACTCCTGAGGGATGTAAGTAACTCAGCAGGAGTGGATGAAGTATGATTGTTCTCCCATGAAGTCTTGATTTAACTTAAACAAAAAAAAAATAATCAAGGCCTTATACAATGATAGGAAATCACACAACTACATTGTCTCCACTAAGCCATCCAAAATCCAAACGGAAGTTGTAAATTTTGAAGAGCATTGAAAGGCTTATTTTTAAGAAGAGGAGAGGTACTCTATAGCAAACATTCTTGTAGCACCTGGAGTCTTCTGGCATGGGGGTGGAATGGACACAGTGTTTGTTTCAAATGCTCGTGAAGAAAGGATGAGGCGAGCAAATGGACAAGCAAACCCAGGCTTTTTAAGAGAAGAGCAAAGGTCAGAAAAGCTGATCTTTAAAAAAGGAAACCAGGGGAAAAAAAAGAGAACTGGCCACAGTTTATTGGGATGCTTTTCCCTTGTACTTTATGGTGTCTTCTGACTCTGTCACATCCCTTGTATTTTATGTACAGGGGCAGAATATTGCTGTCACCAGTGTCACTTGGTAACCGTCCAGCTAAAGGCCACTTGTTGGGGACATCTCAGAGCTGAATGCCAGCTTTGAAAAAAAAATGGATATGGCTAAAGCCACTCATGTCAGATGTAATTAGAGATTTACTGGGACATTGCTGGAAGAGCCTCTGGAACTTTCCAAGATACTGGATCACTGATGGTCAAACATATTTGCTTTTCCATTTTAGCAATCAATGAATCTACGCTTGCAGAAAGGCTGCTGAACTATTTCTTATGTCAATCACAACTAGAGAAGTGTTAATCATGTTAAGGAGTTGTTAATCATACATTGAATTAAATTAATGACACATGCTCTCGTACTGTGTGCTCACCAAATGGCAAGCCCATCTTAGGCACTCTCCCTTGCTTTCTATGGTGTGCCTGTTTAGCCTACAAGTATATAATTTATGCTTTTAATTAGATAATTGCAGTGAATAAAGCGAGTAGCATTCCTACCTTCTACTAGTAATCTTTCCCCTTTTACAGAGACCTCTTTCCAGTCAAAACATTAGTAGAGCTACCTTATCAACATATTCCACAGTGCTGATGAAAAATTGTTCTAAGAATCTGCACCCATTCAACGAGATGGGGAAAAGGAGGATTGTGTGAATGCGTCCCCTGAACAAGCCAGGAATGGAAGACAGTCACTTGTGTTAAACTGAGGTTTGCATTTTCCTAGCTAGGTCAGTATGGGAAAGATGCATCAATAAGTACAGAAGTGGCATTTCCAATGTTTTTCTCAGCTCTGGCTAAAAAGTGCCTCTTCTGCAATCTAGAGAGCTTTGGCTAAAGTATATGCTTGTTAACAGTGAAGGTGGGAGCATATATATGTGAGAGTGCATGCGCCCATGTCTTTGTATATATACAAAAGTGAATGTAAGGGAATGTAAAGACAATTAACACAACTTAGAAAATAAACTGTGTAGAAAAACAAGACAAAAAATGAGTACACTGGCTGGCTGCTGGGAGAGCACCTTGGGCTATTTACCTGTCCTTATCAGCTCTCCTCAGCATTTGCTGTTGTGCACTGCTGGTGCTGTGCTAGCTGCCTCTTTGCTCAGGAGCAGAACAGCCTGTCTTCTACCAGGGTCACAGACTGTTGGAGGAATTCTAGTTCTACCAGGAGCAAAATACTTGCTGTGGTATCAGCCAATTGCTAGAAGGAGAAGGCAAACTATTTAGATGATGATTCAGTGAGAATTTATATTAGGGGCAGCAAAAAAGCAAGATGTCCACTTCTGATACTAATTTTGTAGATGTCTGGGAGCACCATGCAAATCCCAGAAGTGTGGGAATACTTTGATTCTGTGTCAGCAACAGGCTAGCTCTGGCTGTTGAGCTTCATACTAGACATTAGCAAATAGAACATAATAAAAGGCCTTGAAACTGAAAGAAGGAGCAAAGAAAGAGAATTTTATTAATGCTGATCTGCATGGCCTTATGGAATATTGATCTGTTTACAAAGAAAATCCTTTTTCCTTTTTTGATAAGTTTGTATGATAAAGGAGCTTGACAGCAGCAGATGTATTGTTATATTCTCCTTAAAGAAATCCTGCGTGACACACAGGCTACTGCTATCAATACAACACATTAAATGCCCTAAACTGTCTGTATGACAGATATCAAAAATTGTTTGTCCATGGGTACTCATAAATGGTCATTTCTAGTCATGTTCCACAGAGATCTATATTAGAGCTGAACTCAGTTCATCACCTCAAATTGAGAAGCATACATAAAATTATTTCTAATATATTTTCTACATATATCTATATATCTGTATATATTTCTAGGTATAGATGTCGGGGTCGGGCGCGCAGAGGTCTGACCACCTCCCAAAGGAAGAAGGGTTGAGGGCAAAGTGGAATATCTTCCCACCAGGCTCGCAAGCAGACACGGAGACCGAATGAGTATTTAACAAGTTTATTACTAAATATATTCAAATAAAACCTTATTTACTCTATGGAAATATTACGATATTAAAGAACACCACGCCCACCCATTCACTCCCTCTCTCACCCACTGAGAGATAAGGACAAATAAGGACTTAATTCTGTCAAAATACGACCTGTATGTGTGGATGGTGCGTGTGTGTGCGTGCATGTGTTGTCATCTGTCTTTTCGGCGTTCGACGATGGTCCCCGTGGAACAGCAACGATGCCCGACCGGCAGACCTGGACTGTTTCGATGATGTCAGCAGCTTGTAGCTTTTCAGTGCAGTTTCTTCGGTGCACCTTATTTACTCTATGGAGAAAGGCACAGTGGTGAGGATAGGATAGTGATTCAGAATGACCTTGATTATTTGGAGAAACTGGGCCTCAACGCCTACCTCCAGCCTAGGGCATCCACCAGCACTTCTTGGTGTACCCTCAATCAGGTGTGGTGTCACAGCCAAAACATGCTTGGATGCTGCCACTAAGTGGGGATCGTGCCTCAAGAGACCACAGCTAGGAAAGACATGGACCATCCCTGCAGGGTAGGGAGCTGTATCCTCGAATATATCAGCTCCCTACAGCAGCTTGAGAGGTGATGGTGTGCAAGGACCAGCACCAGGGATAGCAAAGAATAGCACCAGCACTGGACAACTTAGGTGTATAATCAGAGGAGCAGGGAGGTAAATTTAGCTGTGTTGTCAACATAGGTACTAGCATGTAATTCTGGTGTCCCCATTTTCAAAGGGACTTGAATAGAGACTGCAGTGAAGAGCTGCCAAAATGAGTTGAAGGCTGGAAAAACTGCCATGTGCTCAGAGACAGGAAGAATCTGTTAATTCTTCAAAAACAGACTGAAGGGATATTGAGTTTCTGTGTGTAATTTCCTGTGTGAATGGAAAAAAAAAAAAAGTCTTAATATCTGAAGGTTAAATCCAAGTGCATTCAAACCGGAAACAGTGACAGGCATTTTCAGCTGTGAGGCTGTTAGTTGCTGGAACTAGTTACAAAGGAAAATGCTGCATTTGCCATCGTTAGGTATCTCTGAGTGAAGGCAAATAACATTTTCCTTTCCTTTCCTTTCCTTTCCTTTCCTTTCCTTTCCTTTCCTTTCCTTTCCTTTCCTTTCCTTTCCTTTCCTTTCC
>VZZY01003560.1:114452-211856 GCA_013400335.1 Eurystomus gularis | reverse complement strand
TCCCCTCTCCACCCCTCTCCACCCCTCCCCTCCTCTCCTCTCCTCTCCTTGAAATATGCAGCACTATGGCCTTTGTAAAAGAGCAGATGAGAGAAACGGTCAGATTTTAAAGTGTGTGCATTATTAAGAAGTTGCTCCTACACATTAGAATGGAATAGAGGATACAGTCCTACAAAGATAGAGCAGGTCACAGCCATGTAGTCAAGTCCGTTAAACATTGCTACAGTGTCCACTACTGAGCCTCTAGGACTGATAGTTAACTTTTAAAAGGAACTGAATTTCTTCCTGCATGGTGGCTGTGTTATAGGAGCTAGAGTAAGGTTGCTTATATGACTGAATTAGACCTGGGTGCGGATGTGGGAGGCAGGTGTCGGCTGGAAGAGCATGCTCCAGGAATATTTAGATATCCTGGATAGGACTTTTCAGGGCAAAAGACACACACATATCCATCCATCCTCATGCTGTTACCTGTTTACTTTAGTGCTGCTGGAAGCTAAACACACGCCTGCTTCTCTCCAGTTGCCACGTAACAACCCCATCTGTTGTCACAAACCAACTCTTACACTTGACCGAGACATCTTGGCTGTTTTCAACCACTCTTGGCTGTTTTCCTCTCTCCTCTATCAAATTTTAACTTTCAAGTGACTTAGCAGGCTCTTTCTGGAAATGGTAGATTTGCTTAAGTAAAATAATTTTTCAAAGTGTTTTTACCTCTAAGTTGCAAATGTCATTCAACCCACGGTGACTATTTTGTGTTTGCGTAGTAGAATTCACGCACACTAGGGAGCATTTTAGAGCTGCTGTGTTTAACTGCTAATAGGATTTGCAGCTATGTTTGTGAATTCCAGCTACCCCATTTACTTCACTGAGCTTCAAGTTTATACACTGTGAAGAACCAGAATGAAATATTAACACCATACAGCTAAACAGAGAAAGTTTGTACAGTATCCTGCAGTACATATTTTTCCATTTTCCATTGGAAAAAGGACAAAATAAATGTATGGCAATGTATGGGATTTAGAAAACATTTTCTTTACTTCCAAAATACACTGACTCACATATAATTTATGTGGAGCATAGAGTTGATTTAGAGAAGACCTTAGAATGACCCATTAATCCAAATTCAATTGCAAACTGGAATAGCTGTAACTGATCTGTTGTCACAACAGCAGTACACAGAAGTCATAGGAACACACTAAGAAGATAACACTTCTGAATTTTAAATGTTTTCCCACAGGATCTTCAGCCAGCTACAAACACTGCCATAGTTTTCAGAGAGATACAGTAAAGTAAAAAAAAAAATTTTGAGTATTTTCCTTTGCTACTTTATGTGAACCAAACTATTAGTTACTTGCAATTTAAATGATAATTTCACCACATATTTCCCCTTTTTTTTGTATTCCCTTCAGCATATTTCTATTTCTAGCCCATCCCTTCATTCCTACACATCAGCACATTGCCTACATGTTAGGATTTACAGCACAGGCTTCAGTTTAAACAAGAAAAAGACTAAACCCTAATTGGGCAAGTTCTAAAGCAGAAAACAGGGATAAAGCTCTTATTAACTTGAAGTTTGTAGGCCTTGACCTAAGTTAATAAAGAAATACTTGTTTTTATACCAGAGTTGTTTTTTTAATCCCTTAAATATTTGTTCATACTAGCCATCAGTTGCAGAAGCATCTACAGCTTGAGGACTACTGAAGCTGCTCAGTCTGCAGCTGCCATGCTTGATACAAAACCAGAGGAGGGAATAACAGAATCATGGAATTGTTAAGGTTGGAAAATACCTCTAAAGCCAGGAGACTCTCCCTCAAGATGGCCATGACATAGATAGAACCATGTCTTTGTCTCTGTCCCTTCCTGAAGGATGTGCTCAGCCTGCAAGCCTTATTTTGTGGGTACAGATGTGCTCTGTAATGCCCAAGAGGAGCACTTCTCTGTGCAGCCTTTCTCCACCTGACTAATGAGGGAGGAGTCAGACCAAGACAATCCATCTGACAGCCCTGAAACGAAGGCAAGCCACAAATTATCTGGATGTGCCAATGGGGAAAAGTGAATCTGTCTCATGACATGGGCAACCCTGTGCCCACACAACTGACAGAGAAACTGTTGCTGGTTCTCTTCCAGAAGAAGTTTGTCCTTAGTCCCAGGCCTCCATCTTCATCTCATTCTTCCAACAGGGGAATATGCCAGTGGTGGCCTGAATGCCCTATTACCCTGCATGGGCCCCTGCTCTTCTGTGTAGCTGGCTCTAAGGGCTCGATCATGCTGAAGGCCTCACGTGTCTTTCTTGTCTGAACTTGTATGACCTTCCCATTGCAGGCAGAGGTTCCTCTGCTGCCTGAGAAAGCCCACCATGAAAAGTGTAAGGAAGCACACAAACTATCAGCATGATAAGCACACGAAGTTTGGAGTCATCACCAGGATTTTTAATTGTCGTTTGCAATGTGAGCAAATCCACTTCCCACCACATGATTCTCTTGGATACAAAAGGCTAGTCTTGTCTGGGCTGGTCACATGGATGCTTCCGTATTTGTTTGCTGCATTTTTCTTGTTATTCATAATTTATTTAGAACCAACCCCGTTCAAAGTCAAAACAAAGACAGTATGTTCAGTCCCTCAAATTATAGGCCATTCCCCAGGGCAATAACCCAAGACTACAAAAATTCATACAATGCCTTCAAAAAAGAAGGAAAAACAGCAGCCTCATTATTTGGCAAGCAAGAGCTATGATTTTGTTGAGACTTGCTTAAAAGAAACATTATCAGATTTTGTTTTGTCCTCTCACCAAGGAATCTGTGTATAAGCATAAATTATTCAAGCATTCAGGATTTAGGACATGCCAGAGTGAAAATGTCCATCACTGTACCCTCCA
The DNA here is from genome assembly GCA_013400335.1 of Eurystomus gularis. NCBI lineage: Eukaryota > Metazoa > Chordata > Aves > Coraciiformes > Coraciidae > Eurystomus > Eurystomus gularis. The sequence goes on along the minus strand of VZZY01003560.1, from coordinate 208,981 downwards.
TTTGCCCTATGTTCCTCAAAACACTTCTCCTGTGCTGGGCTGCCTAGTGATCCACAAAATGTTGGCCTGCTGACTGCATGAAGTGACTTTCTCTCCCATGAAAAGATGGTTCATGTCAGAGCTATGAACTGCAGAAGTGCAGGCTAGGAAAATTGTTCAGAGAGCTCTCTTGGTTGAGATGAGAGACATCTGGATATTTATATCTGTTGAAAGACTCAGCAACAAGCTTTGAAAACGGGCCACAGAATAGTGGTTACACTAATGGAAATAAAGATGTTTTTCCTGGAGATGTACTTGTTGATTTGAAAGTGGCCTCTGTGCAGGCACAGGGGGTTGGTGCTCACCGTTCACTGTCTGGCAGGTGCTCAGATATGGCCTTCTGGTTGTCAAAATGAGCTATAGGATGAGGTACAGGTAGGGGAGATGTGCCTATGGAAATGCTATAAACGCCTAATTCCAAGTGGACTTCCTCAAACACAAGCTTCCTTTTTTTTTATACTTCTCATGATTTGTAGCCAGAAATACAGAGTTGCAGATCAAAGTTGATATTTCCTGCTAAATTGTCATTCTTCCTGCTACTCCTACAGCACAGCACATCTATACTTAGCTAACTGTAGCCTCTTACCTTTTTTTCTTAATTTATTGCTCAGACATACCATACCTTTCATTCTTAAGATGAATGTGATTGATAGTCATTTTTGGATACAGGGAGTATACTATGGGGGAGGACTCCTGTTCTTGTACTTACCTCTACAGATCTCTTTGCAGCTGCTTTTGGAGGCAGATTGGAGAGATGATTGGACTTTTGGTCATATGTCATTATAGTTTCCTCCCCGCAAAAGAAAGGGGTTTTTTACTCTGATTATGAGTAGTTTTGTAACACTATTCTCCAAAACAGCTGTAGTTTTGGCAACTTACATCAGTAGTACAGAAGCCTTATTCCCTAGGTAATTTTCCCGTGTGGATAACCTGATGTAGTGTTGTGGGTGGATCAAACTCTTTATTTCACAATGGCTAATGAGCAGCCATGGTATGGCAGAAATTTTTGTGACCTCCACTTAGCTTAATCTGCAGTCAGTTACTGTTTCTTAAGTGAAATTACTGGCTAAAATTCACTCCTATAGACCATTTGAGAACCTTAAATGCATTGTTCACTGGTGACTTTACTTATGGGCTGTATGTTGACCTTTGAGTGTATTCCCTCTACTTAGTAAAGATATGAAAATAAGCATCAGAAATAGCTAACCAGAAATCCGTAATAATGTTTTGTATTTCTCATCCAAAGTCTTAAGGTACTGTCATGTCATTAGCTACTGCAACTGCAGACGGCTGACTCTTATGCAAACTTTGTAAAAGAAGCAAGAAGGGAAAAATAAATTAATAGAACTGTAAAAATCAAAAAGGTTCAGCTACCATGCTTTGTAACCTGAACAAAAACCCAGTAAAAGCATGATAAAAGAAACAATTTGATTCAGTAGTTTGGTAGAACCACTTATATATAGACTGTTTTTTTGTGTTGTTTGGTTTGGTTTGGTTTTTTTTCCAATGTACTAATTCAAATCAGAGAATCACAGAATCACAGAATAGGAGGGGGTGGAAGGGACCTCCGCAGATCATCTAGCCCAACTTGCTGCCAAAGCAGGTTCACCTAGAGCAGGTTGCACAGGAATGTGTCCAGGAAGATTTTGAAAGTCTCCAGAGAAGGAGACTCCACAGCCTCTCTGGGCAGCCTGTTCCAGTGCTCCATCACCCTCACAGGAAAGAAGTTTTTCCTCATGTTGAGGTGGAGCTTCCTGTGTTCCAGTTTGTGTTCATTGTCCCTCATCCTATCACTGGGCACCACTGAAAAAAAGACTGGACCCATCTTCCTGACACCCACCCTTCAGATATTTATAAACATTGACCAGATCCCCTCTCAGCCTTTTCCTCTCAAGGCTAAACAGCCCCAGGTCTCTCAGCCTTTCCTTTTAAGAGAGATGTTTCAGCCCCTTAATCATCCCCATAGCCCTCCACTGGACTCTCTCCAGTAGTTCCCTGTCACTCTTGAACTGAGGAGCCCAGAACTGGGCACAGTACTCCAGATATGGCCTTACCAGGGCAGAATAGAAGGGGAGGAGAACTTCCCTTGACCTGCTGGTCACACTCTTCTTAATGCGGCCCAGAATAGAATTGGCCTTTGTGGCCACAAGGGCACATTGCTGCCTCATGGTTAACTTACTGTCCATGAAGACCACAAGGTCCTTCTCTGCAGAGCTGCTTTCTAGGGGGTCAGCCCCTAACCTGTACTGGTACACTGGATTATTCCTCCCCAGGTGCAGGATCTTACACTTGTCCTTGTTGGACTTCATGAGGTTCCCCTCTGCCCAGCTCTCCAGTCTGTTCAGATCTCACTGAGTGGCAGCACAGCTTTCTGATGTATCACTTCCGTAGATGAACAAAAAGATATATCTTCCATATCCTCCCTTATGAATATAAAGGGGAAAGGCAAAGAGCAGTTCCCTTATTTAATCCTATAACAGAGTGAAGCTCTGCACGAAGTTTTACCATAAATCACAGTCCATGTGCCCTTTTCATTTATTTATTTTTAACAGCTATCAAAACCAGAGGAGACCTTTACACTATTATCTGAAAAAGCAGTGAGTAAGGGTCAAGCTCTTCTTTTTCTGAAGTCAACCAGGCTGGGAACTAGTGTCTTCTGCACTGGTAGAAGAGAACTGAATTTTGGGGTTAGGTGTGTCTTTTGGTCAGCCACAGTCTGATCAAGGAAGAGATTTGGTATCTGCTGACGGCTGATGAGTGTTTGACCAACACTGCCCATACTGCTGCCTGATCCGCCTGCATCTGCTCCAGCAACTGTTGACTCTTCTTTACTCAAAGAAACAACCATATCAAATTAATTGTATCTCTCTTTCCTCTCTCTCTTTCAACACTTGAATGAGCGATAGGATTCCTGTCTGGACTTGACTTAACATTTGCCAGTGAAAGCCGTTAATCCCAGACACAGGAAAATCTCCCATCTCATTTTCTCTTCTGCCTGAAGACTTCCCTCCTTTTCCTCTTCACCTCTCTCCTGAACACTGTCAGAGAGATAACAGTCTTCCCTCTGGGGTGTCTGGGACTGGCCTAGGCACCCACAGTCGATTTAGCAGGTCAACCACAGCACAGGTATGAACTTGACAGAGGCATGGTCTAATCTACCCACCCTTCCTTTTCTCCTCTGGACATCAGCACACTTATTTTGCCTGCAGCACCTGAGTGACAAAACTAGCAAGGCTGTGGAGATAAAACAGAAAATTACTGAGCAGATGATGGCTGAGAAAATCCAAGGATGAGATGGAGAAGCAGGCAAGAGAATCTAGAGCTAGGCAGCCAGCAGACAACTGGAATCATAAGCCCATAGCTCTCCTTGGGTTTGTGCAAATTTTCTACTTTTATGTCCATGAAAGTGACTCACAACTCCCTCAGAACTGAATTTCAAGATGACACGGCAAAACCTGGCAGACAGCCTTCCCATGCTGTTCCTGCTCTTGCTCAGCACTATTTCTCCTCTCCCACATGGCACTTTCTTTAAAAAACTAGAGCTGATTCTAGAGGAAGTTCTGAAATGCCAACATGAGGGTAAAAATAGGAACTTACATTCCAAATGCTTTTCCTGTTTTATTTTATAAAAAGGAGCCTGACAGGTAAGGTTTTCAGGCTACTGGACTCTGAGAAACTCTGAAAGACTTTTAAGGGAGAGCAGCTTGTTGGATACATTGCTGTAGATGTCTTTCTGTGCAGTCATACTGTGTGTGTATCATGCAACAACAACTGAAGCCCCTTGAGAGTTTCCATATACATTGTTAGAAGGGTGGTGTTCTCAATTTTTTCTTTTTTAATTTTTTTTTTTTGTCTACAAGATTCATGAATATATGCAGCTAGCTAAAGAAACAAAACCCTAGAAGCATGCAGGGTTGAAGTGATCGCCTCATTAGACATCAGAGAATCCACACCAAATGCCCTGAACAAAGGAGAGGTTTTGGTTTGAGCTATGCATTTTTTGATAATGTTGAACCTAACACAAATCATAAATGGCTACTTTTACATTTTGTATTTGTATAGAGCAGTAGGACCTTGCTTTCATTTTTAGTTGCTAAAAAGTCTCTGCTTCTAGTTCCATCTGGTGCACACGTTGCACATATACTGGAATTTTTTCAGATTTATTACCTTATAGATAAGAAAACTCAACTCATCCCTATTTTAATTTGTCCATATTTTAAATGCTCATAACGGTCTCAAAGGTACTAAGGGTTGTCAAACAAATTGTCAAACGAATGTAAGGATTTTCTATCTTTCAGCTAAAAATCAGTTACCACAGCTTCACAAAAGAAATGTTCTGGTTCATGTGAGCTTCTGGTCTCTGTCAGGACTCCTAGGCACTGTGGCAGTACAGATAAATAATAACTGCATCTAGTGCCAAATGGCACAGGTGCAAAAATAGTTCATAGCAACTGAGTAGAAAATGGATGGTTGTCCCTTGCTTTGCAATGTTCTTTTGTTTTTCTGAAAAAAACAAAAAACAAAACAGAAACCTTTAGGTTATCATTTTTTATTTAAAAAAAAAAAACAAAACCAAAACCAAAACAAAACAAAACCAAAACACCACCAAGAAGAAATGTATTTTAGAAATGCCTCAGCAGTGACTGTTGAGAGCTATTTATTAGCTCTCTCCCATCCTTTCCACACACAGCAGGCTCACTGGGCAAGTGGTGCCTGTGACAGACCTTGTAACTCAGCTGCCGAGAAGCTACGGTCCCTGGGAAGCGGTGAGTAAGGGCAGGAAAAAAGCTGAAGGAGAACCACCGAACCACAGCTTTCTTAAGGTTCTGGGGTCAAGGTTTCAAAGAATTTGTTTTCTCAATGAATTAAACATTCATTTTGGAAAGCATATATTTAATTGGAAAAAAAATGTTACATTGGTTTTCACCAAAAATAATTTTGAAGGAAAATTTTAGACTAGCCTGATCAATAAGTAGAGTATATCAATCCAATAGGGATGGTTTGTGATTTTCAGTATCTGGCCAAATGAAGCAAGAGTCTATACAGACACAAAATCTGAAATTGAGACATTTACTGCTGCAAGACTGCACGCTTCTCCTAGGTCTCAGTTGTGGTAGAGGATTATTATATGACATTTACATCCTATGTCGTTAAGAAAAGAAGGCCAGAACATGTTATGCTTTGATGGTCATGACCATTTATCATTTCATTTAATGGTTAAATCATATTTGATCTTTTTGTTTGAGCTCCAGGTCCTGAAGACACAGAACTGAGTAAGATTCTCAGATTCCATTTGACACCTTTAAGCCTTGTCATAGATAAAGATAACTTTTAATGGTGACATCTAATCTTTCCCTTCCCACGCATATCCAACCTTTCCATGTATCACAAGCTGAAGTATCAGGAGGTCATTAACACAAGCCAGAGGCACTGCTTTTAATCTCTGGTTTGTTGAAATTTGCCTCATTGTTTGTCTTTTTCTTAACACTTGGAACCAGCAATGGTTAATGCTGCCAACATTTTCTTTGCCAGGAAAGATCTTTCTCTCCTTTCTGGAGTGTCAGTGAAGCCTGGAGACACCTCCCTCTTTGGGGCTGCCTTTTCTCCCTCACCTATGGGAAGAGCAGCTAAGGAGGACAGAAATCTTGTGCCCCTTTCAGGAGAGGTGTTTCCAAGCAGGAAGGAAGGAAATACTGCAGTTTACAATTTTCTTGTGGGTCAAGAGCAATGTGAAAAGAGTCAAGGAGTTCCAAAGAGATTTTCCCTTTCTTTTCTATTCCTGCTGAAATGTAACTCAGAAGGTGCTAATAACCTCTCTTCTCCCCTCCTCAGGCACAGCACTGTACTTCCACAGATTGCCCCAAGGAATGCTGCTTGGCAGAAAGTTGAAATCAGAGTCATTTAATTGATGTACAGCCTGCTGTAGGTCTAACCTCACTTACGCTGGGGTTAAGCTTAGCTCTAAATGGGGCAGATGTCTACCTCCTTCTTCTCAATTTTTGCTCTCTCTGTGAGGTGGGGTGACCAAGAGAGGCATTTTTTGGCTGGCCATTTGCTGCTGGATATTTACCAGCTCCTTTTCACCTCCTGAACACCACAGAAGGGCCAGATCAGATTTGAGAACCTGGCCTATTACTTTTTGATTATTGTCCCAAGGATAGAAGAGTACCCTCTTCACATGTCAGCAACTAATAGGTCACGAGTTGGCTGGCTTACCAAACATGAAAACAATTTGCCAACAGCAGGGACTTACACCCTAAAAGGAGAGAACACAATTTTAGCTGGCGGCCTCCTTGCCACCCTGAGCAAAGGAGAGATACAGGGTATCAGGAGCTGCTTTTAAAGTGGTCCCGAGTGCTAACTTGTTTCTGATTTTTAGGCTGTCTTTTAAGTCTTGCTTGTCTATTGCTAACAACTGCTCAGTGAGCTAATACTTCTTAAGAGCTGCTATCAGTCACCCACACTGCCCTGTCTGGAAAACAGCCATGAAGCTTTTGGTAGCTCAATCCTTATCCCACTGCATCGGTGGGATCTTGCCACTGATGATGAAGGGTGGAGGATTAAAGCCAAGTTATTCTGCTGCCCACTGTCAGGCTTCAGCAGTCTTAAATGTGCTGAAAGGGCCTAGATTTATTTCAAGTGATTGTAGTGCCAGCTGCATCCTAAGTGAATATATAGACAAAAATTCCTATTTATCTCTAGTGATATCTTAGTATATTATAATTGCATATTCTTCCTTCCCTTGTATGCAGCAGCTACAGCACTTGTAAAGTAATGCCAGCAGTAGTCAAAGTGGGTTTGGACGTTATGTAGAAGAGTGGAGAAGCAGAGAGAAGGCTTAGGGTGGATGGGAGGCCATTGCACCCCCTTCCTTCCAATGCTCACTGCCACACTCCACAGCCTCACATCTCTGCAGCTCTTCCCTTGGATCCCCTGCAGCTTTGCAACAACCTTCCACTAAAGAGATGCTTAAGATGGGAAGGGAATTTGTAAGACAGTGAAATGTTGCCCTCAGCTGTGATTCATGCTGGGAACAGTCCTTAGCCCTCTCATTTGACCCTTTAGCACATTTTGGCAGAGGAGCAGAGGTGGGGCTTGGCCACCTGGAGTTCATGGAGTTATAACATGAACACTTTTTATCCTTATTAAGGCAACTAGCTGAGAATGGTTATTTATGGTATTTGTGGGAAGATTCTCTAGCCATGATTCAAGGGCCTGTAAGTTAGGGATTCATTCAGCTGCTCACACAGAGGTGGCTCATGTGCTGTGTGGTGCCCTGGAGTACCCCAGGCAGCCACAACAGCACAGGTAACTGCCAGCTCCTGTCTCCTCCCTCCTGCCCCGTACAGATGTCTCAGAGACTCCAGGGTATATCCAGTGGCACTGAACAGCTCCCTGTGGGCAACTGCCTGGAGCCCTTGAGGGCTGAGACTAATATAGTTTCTTTTTCTAGGAATGAATAGGGTGCTCCAGAGAACAATTAAGGATCTAAGAGAGGTCAGATGAATTACCCTCTGGAGGTTCATGTTTCACTTCTTTGATCATGCCCACAGACTTAGAATTACAACTTTCTTGTAGGTTTTATAAAGTGAGACAAATCCCACTTACACTGCAACAAAACGTGGTACAGGCAAGTACACTGCAGTCATTTTTTAGAACATTTTTTTTAGGATCAAGTCACAGATCAGAACTATTTACAAACTTCCATTTATCCTCTTTTTCCATCCACACATTGCTTTTCTATTTTTTGTGCTTATCTCTCGAGTTCCCTTTTTAACGGCTGCCAAAAGGACAGCTACTGATACCATGCACTGTGCCATGGCTGCTTCCCAGCGCACCACGTTTAGCCCCCAGGTGTGATTTCCAGGAGGTGAAGAGAGAGCAAACGTTGGTGTGAGTGTGAGCGGGCGAGCATACGCTTTATAGCAACACTGAGATGCTGAAAAGCAGTAGCTGCAACGTTAATCATATTGAGGCAGTATTACCAGGAGACACCTCGCAGCACGGCAGATGCACACCGCTTGGGTCTCTTCGCCCTCTGGAAGGTGGTGGGTGTAACATTTTATATCTCTCTCTCACTCAGACTTGAAGGACAAGCAGCCTAACAAGGTCACAATTGTTATAGGCATGCATATTTCCATCTGCTCAGGCGGATGGCAAACAAAGTGCCTGGCACAAAGCAAGACACTCTAAAAAGGAATTGTTTAAGAGGGAGTGTGTAGACAAAGGTAGGAAGATGAGTGGTGGTTAGATACCATACGTTGAGACAGGCACAAATACATTAAATCAAAGGCTCATGTATTTATCGAGCAAGATGGCAAAAGCTACTTTTGATTTTCAAAAGTCTTCTAGCTGTATTGCTTTCCAGGGCACTATTAGCCAAGTGGCAAAGGAGATGCATGAGCCTTAGCAGTGATGTACCCCCTGAAAGTTCATTCCTTTTCTTTTAATAAAGAACCTGCACTGCAAAATTATTTGTGGCTACTGCTGAGCCATTGCTAGACTTGAGTAAGCACTGTTTCATCTGGTGAGTCTTAGAAGGGAGACACACAAAGACATAATGCTAATTTAGGCTGCAGCTTGAATTCCTGTCATGGTGGACAAAGATAGAAAAGACCTGTCTGTCTTTGAAGTGAGAGGCACAGTCTGAGAAAACTCAGCTCCAGACATTGTTTGCTAAACCCCTTTGAGGTGAAAGCTATAGCTTCACTTATTTCATATCCTGGACTCAAGGATCTTCAGAGCACAGAGGTTTCAAAACCTAGTATCTTACAAAAACTGTTACCTTGAATCTACCATTGTAATAGAAATGAAGAAGTCTGTTAGGTTCAATGTTAAAAACTTTTTATTTGTTTAAATATTATTTTGACTAAACATATTAAACAGCTGACTGTTTGTACATGCTTAGATAAGGCATAGGGATTGCAAAGGAATAGAGAAGAATGGTATGCCTAAAGAAAAAAAAGATTCTTCAATATTTTTATTTTCAGACTTCCAGGAACATTTAGTAATTAGTACAGGAAGGATGTAAGAGTAGAGAATAGGAAAGGCATAGATTGTATTTTCATCTGAGGCATCACTAGGATGTGTTTTGTGATTATATGCAGTTAAAGGTAGATCTTATTGCACCCTTTTTCACTTTTACTCAGGTTTGAGGCAATGGCATTATCCTCTGTTGGCTCCTGAGAAATGCAGCTCTTATTTGAATACACACCATCAATTTGAATCAACAGCTACTTCCTCTCCATAGAATGCTTTCTGAAAATCTTGCAGATTTGGAATTTTCCAAGAATGCCTATATCAAACATACATAGTAAGCTCAACTAACGCTTGCAGAGACTGCTATCTGAACAGCAGACAACAGGAGATGTTCTTGCTCTGGAGGCCAAGATCCCTCTCCTCCCTGTGTTTGATGCTGATGTCTCAGTGAAGAGGAACAACATGGCCCAAAAAGAGCTGCTTGACTTTTATACATTAGAGTAATGGTTGCTAGTACTAGAAGGGAGCCTACCAACACAGCAGCAGAAAGCAAAGAGAAAGCCAGGCCTTCTGCTAGGGACTGACTAGGGATATATTTCCGTGGCTGGACACGAGCAGATGGATGATGTAGTGATGGGTCACTTGCAAAAATGACTCAGTCATCCTCTGACTCCTGGGATGGGTGGGCAGAGGCATTGGCACATTAGTAGAGGTCTGAGTGAGACTCGGGATGGTAAGCAAATTCCACGCAATGCTACCACTGCCACTCACATGGCTTGGCTCAGTCTCTGCTGCCATGGGCACCTCTGTGGTTGGGGACTGGAGACAGTGGGTGAGGATCAGAGTAACAGACAGCTGGGCTGGAAGCTGCTCATACAGCACGTGCATGTGTCCAGCCTGTTCCCAATGGATTCCTACAGCCTTGGGACCACTGGGAGCCATCAGAGGCACTGCAGGAGGGGTGAGGAGCAGTGGCTGGAGGGGAAGCCCCATGCCAGCCAAAATATGCTGAAAATCCAAGATTGGCCAGCACCAACTCAAATAATGCATGGTATCATCCTACCAAGGGTTTTCCTGGAAATCCTTTTCAGACTCCCAGATGACTCCCAGACAGCTTTAGTTGCCATCATTGGTGTAGACTGACAGTAGGCAGGTTGCTAAAAATTGAATATTAAACTTCAGCCATGCCATGAGCAAGACAACATTCTCTAAAATTAAGAGCAAATACTGTTTGACACACATAGCCAGAGAAATTAAGAGCTATTTAACTTGCTTTGTGCAGATGCTAGGGTATGGATATACAGTAAGAGCAAACTCCTAATACCTGGGAATGGCTCCTAAAGCCAATGTTTATCTTTTACTTCACTTAATTGATAGCTAATGACAGACACGTGATGGTGGATAACCACTGTATGCCTTAATCAATGTTAAAGCCTTACACAGCTCCTCCTGGTGTGTTTGGCTCACTTGAAGAGGACTATCAGCAATAATTCATCACCTCTGAAGAGGGCTGATAGGCAGCAGAGAGAATTCCCAGAAACTCAGTTCCTGGAGAGGGATGTCAAGGCTCTGCATGAGCAGCCCCGAGGTCAGCAATAGTAGTCTGGATGGCATTTCAGGGGCCAAAGTCCCCTGCTGTCATGTTGAGGGAGCTGCCATAAGATAGGGGGGAACAGCACGGCACAGCATGTCTTCAGGATTAACTCAGTCAAAAGGGACCGCTTCACTTTCCTGCTCTTTTGCATGGGTTTTGTCCTGGTTTGAGTTAGAACAGAACTACTTCAGTTCAATGATTTTAATTTTCAGCTAGGTCTCTTCTAACTGCACTTTCTGAATTTAATGGCATCTTTTTGCAGTCACTTTCTGCTTCTAGCAGTGATAACGCTTGACGTTTAGAGTTACCACCAAGGATTGGTATGCAGAAAGGCTCTTGCTTATACTTGCTCCTATGGAGACCAAGGTCATGGCTAAATCTTGTGTACCATGTTGAGGGTGCAGTAAGAGGTCACACCTGCGGGAAGAAGTGGACAAGACAGGTGACTCTAAACTGAGCAACAAGGTATTCCATCCCATATACGTCATATTCAGTATAAAGCTGAGGGATCACGAGGGTCAAGCTCTCTTCTACAATGGCCAATGACCTAGAAGAAATCTGTCCATTTTGCCTTTGATCCCAACCTGTATGTTCCTGAATCCATTTCCAGAACGCAGCTCCTGAATCCAGTTCCTGTCTGTTGCTTAGTCCACTCTGGGACTTCCCCAGTGCCTGCTCCACAGCATCAGTGGTGATGGTGATGTAACTGTCATCAGGAGGGTTGGGCATGGGTGTTGGTTTTGTATGTATTTGTATATATTTAATTTTATTGTTATTATTTTCATTAAAGCTGGTTTAGTTTTCTTTTCCAATCTGTAAGTCTTTCTCCCTTATTCCCTTTCTCTTCCCCTTGGGGAAGGGAGAGGGGTTAATAGAGAGCATCTATCACTTGTCTAGTGGCCAGCCCAGCCCTAACCTTTGGCAGACACTTCAGGAGGAGGTTCACTATTCTGGATTTGCCTTTTGTTTGTTTCACTTTTAGCAACCAGAGGTCTTGATTTCTTGACCCTTTGGAAGGTTTCAAAAGACTCGATCATGAATGTAAGCAAGAGCCAGCTGTTCAGATAACATGGTGCTAACCATAAGAATAGGCAGGGGCCAAGGTGGTACACTTATCTGGACTGAACTGGTCAAGACATGAAAGGGGATAGCAATCCCCTGACACTGGAGATCCTGAATGGCAGACCCTGGTCTGCAAAAAGTGATTTCACAGTTTCATGGCAGCCCTCTACATTTGCTGATGTATGAAAGCATGAGGTATTGAAGGTGTAAATAAGGAGCATTGGCATCCTTTATGGCTAACAGGGAAATTTTTAAGCAAGGATTCATGTTCATTTATAAGTCTCGTAATTATACTTCAGCATAAAAACCCCCTTATTTTCAGGAGCTTTTCCACAGTACATGAGACTATGCTGAAACAATCAATGCTAACAGGAATCCTCTTAAAAACAAAAGCCACATTTCTTTTTAAACAAATATTTTTAATTACTCCAGTGCTTAGGAGCTGGCTGGGTCAATGGCCCAACTATGCTGGGTGCAAAAAGAAAACAAAAAGCAGTGCTCAAAATCTCACCACACAGTTAAATGCCAGTCTACTCCATGTTTTAATCTGGGGCTTGCCGTCCCTTTGTAGCAATCCTGTGCATTCAATTAAAAAATGTCTTCTGTTGATGCCTCAGTTAAAATTACTGGGAAACACTTTAGAGGAAAGGCTCCCATATTCTTTTCCAGGGTGTATGGTTTCCTCCTTCCATACACACCCTCTGAGTCTCTTCTGAAGAATAAATCAAAGCTTCATCTGAGAGCTTGTTCACCAACTGACTTACCTATTAACTGAACAAGCACTCTCCCATATTGTGCTCAAAAGAGTATTGCTCCCCATACACAGATTATTCCCAAAACTTTGTCCCCCTTAATCATGAGACTGAACTCTTCTTGTTACTTGAACCTCTCACGCAGATTACATGCCCTCTTATCATGCAAAAAAAAATGAAATAAGGATCATGTTACAACCCAAACGTAGCAGGAGGCTTCTGTTGAGCTCTCCTGTTTATTTTAGTCATTTGGCCACGTTCCCATACCAGATAATGCTGATCTGAGGCGTAAGTTGTGTGCTCTCTCTGGTGTTAGATATAGGCCAGACAACAAACTCTTCTGGGGGAAAAGCCCACAGATGAGTCATGCTCAAAATTCTCTGGCCACCACTGTTAACCTGCTGTACTGTTTTTTCGTCTTATCTCTTGGGAGGATGGTTACAAACAAAGACTTAGCCTAAAACCTTCTGATCATGGCAGCTTCCCACGTGATACCACAGATCTTCTTTGTGTGGGCACTCCAGCTAGAAGATCCTCTGCCAGCCTCCCCACCTTCACCAGTAGTTTCCAATTCCATGTTCCCACCTTACTTGCACTGCTACAATTAGTTGCAGGGAGCACACGCTGAACCAAGCAAGGGAACTGGTTGGCTTATATTATTATTTTTTTAGGAGTATTTTTAGATGGCTCAGTTCTCTCAGCAGAGACTCGGGCAGAGCTGTATCATCCCAGCTAAGTCAGCTGTGCTCTGTGCTGTGGTAGTGAGGGTGGGCATTTGGGAGCTCAGGCAGAAGGAGAGATGAAGTGGGTTTTGCTGACATTGGCATGGCCATGGAGAGAGTTATTCGTGGAGACAGGCACCACACTGGAAAGATGGGCTAGATGTGCCACTTGTGAATGTTGCTTTGTCAAGGGAAATGAGCCTGTGAGTGAGCAGAGGAATGGATTTAGGAGACTGGAAAAAGGCAAATTAATTACTTCAGGAAAACCTCCTCAAAGGAGGTAAGTCGAGATAATACCAAATAGAGAGGTCTAGGCTGGCACAAATAAGACATGTGAGCCTTTGAGGTAATGAGCCCTAGCAGTGTGTCTTCTTGCAAAGAAAAGGTGTGATGCTTACATGAGTCAGCATACCTGTACTTACTTAATCTAACCAACTTCTTACACAGAGGCAGAGGAGGCTGTGATGTAGGGTACAGCTTCATCTAGAGCACATCCCTGGAGAAATTAAGCATTGGAAGTCCATCTAACCTTCAGACTACCTTGTACCTGCACTGCTTATCACCATGTGAGACAGACTAAGCTGGTAAATGCCACAATCACACCTTCACTGCTTTTTTTAAATGACAATTTAACCCATCCCTTTTTCTCGATTTGATAGTCATGCAAAGTGATTGATCTCTCAGGCATGTGGTCACTGGGGCTGCTCAAGGCTGTGTTTCTGGATGCAGATGGCAGAGCAACTGAGGCAGCTAGCCACTATGACAGATTACTATAGACAGACTAGGTTACAGATGCCACCTTAAAAGGCATTACCTGTTGGGCCAAAATAAGACAAATGTAGCCTGACAGGTTAGACCAGGGTCGCATAGCCTCCAGCAAGCTCTGTCATTTGTCTGTGGGGGTGAAGTTACTCTATCATAATTTACAAATGCCATGCTATACATCTCAGGTCTCCTCACACTCTTGCTCCCTGTCATGTGCCTGTAGCTATAACTTCAGTTTTAAAGTGCTGAAGAGCTGTAACAGATATTTCTGTGACACATACGTGTGTCCAAAAGCCTGGGCCCCAAAGTTGTTTATTTATAGGCTACTAGACATGCTCAGTACCTATTTCTGAAACAGGCACTTCTCCATCACATTTGTGACCATCATGATCCATGCACAGCTCACACAGCTTTGGTTTTCTGCTCTCTTGTGCCAGCCATTAATAGAAGACTTGAGTTATTGGAACCAAAATGAGCTTCTCCAGCAGGGGAGAACTGCAAGCGGAGGGTTAGCTCTTGTACAGAAGAGACTTATAGGGTAGGGTCTCAGCCATCAACAGTAGGTGACTGACCCTAAACACCAGACTTAAGAATTGGGAAAGGAGGAGCTTTTGCAGGCAGGAGCAGAGCTGTACAGCAAAAAGCAAAAAAAGTAGGTCAAGGACAGGAATGTAAGGCAGGTCCTGAGCAGAAGCTTTGGGGTTTTTTTGGATCACTGTTTTGATATGGACACTATGTCTCTGGATCAAAATGGTCTGAAAACCAGTCCAAAACCAGTTCCAAACCTCCCTCAGGTACTTCAGTATTCTCAATGAACTCTGTGAAATGAAGAAAAAAAGAAAAAAAATATTACAGAGAGCAGATACAGAGCCAACATAATTCTCCAAACTGGGGCTGCCTTACAGCGGAAATTCTCCAAGCCGACCCCTGTTTCACTAGCAAACAAACAAGTGGGGAACATCGGCCTTTTTGCAAGTGTGCGGGTGAAAATCCTGCTGCCTCTTCTCTCTCTGTCTAGCAGACTGGACAGTGTGATCATCCGTGTGAACACTGGAGTCACTTCAGCCAGACCTGGCAGGGATGGTCCCAGCCATACCACTTGTTCCCTGCCTGCATGCTGCCATGCCTTGGTGGAGTTACGGAGGAGAGGGGTCCAGGCAGCTCCCCCTGCAAGATCCAGGCTTGCCACCTTGCTCTGTTCTCCTAAAATGGTCTTGCAGCTCCGGGGAGCTTGTCATTGCAAGGCTAATTAATGGTAGGTGAAAAATGCAGACTTCTTTCCTGGCATACAAAATCTTGTCCAGTATTAACTGACAATTCAGATTAATGTAAAAAAACATTTCAAAATCACCTAAGC
The DNA here is from genome assembly GCA_013400335.1 of Eurystomus gularis. Classification (NCBI taxonomy): domain Eukaryota; kingdom Metazoa; phylum Chordata; class Aves; order Coraciiformes; family Coraciidae; genus Eurystomus; species Eurystomus gularis. The sequence continues at coordinate 193,711 of VZZY01003560.1, read as the reverse complement.
ATATAGGTGGAAGTGGGTTAATTTCTTTCAAAATAAAATGTATTGAAGTGTGCCAAGACTTCCCAGCAAAGGGCTAAAACCCCTGGTGGAGGCCTGAGGGTTATTACATCACCTTTAACCATGATGCATGTCCATGAGTGAGGGGGAGACGTGGCAGTGCTGCTGTGACCAAGGAGGCATGATCATGCCCTCCTGTGCTGGGTAGAAAGAGCTCCTGCCAGGAGCATCACCTTGCTGCAGAGAGTCACCTCCCTCTACTCTGAAAGAAAAAGGGCTGTGGCCAAACATGGACATCCCAGTGGTTCCCCTCAATTACATCTCTCAGACCCCCCCAAACTTGTACCTGAGAGTCCTTGTCAGGCTGAATATCGATAATCCAAGGAGAGCAACTGTCCGAGTTGTGCTGGGAAGCAGCTTTCAAATTACGAAACCAATTTCCCTGGAACTGATCCCTAAACTCTGAGCACATGCTTATGACCTCTGGGCCAAGAACACATTTGGACATGTGCAAATGTCCATCCTGCCTGAGACATGCCATGAGCCTGTACAGTTCTTGGAGTTGAACACAGATTTAGATCTCTTCCTAGGGCTGAGAGGTCATGGACTCAAAAGCAACGGTTGAGAGCTGATCCCAGAGGGGCGGTGGGGTGGGCATAGATCCAGGCACCATGAATATAGTGGGCCCCCTGTCATGAAAACTGAAGACATTTCCTCCCACCTCTCTCACCCCTTTGGGCCAATCCCTGGCACGTCTTCCCTCTATGACAGGGGAAAGAAGCAGGTTTAATCTCAGAGAGAAGGTGAGGGAGAAGGAAGACCTGTGGCAGCAATGGCCTCCATGGGGAAATGTCTGTTCCCAGTGCAGTCTGTTCATCTGATAGCTACATTGTTATTTACCAAACCCTCACTGCATGTGGCTGCATAACACATAATCCAGATCCAGGGAGAGGAGATGAAGAAGAGGACAGCACCCAGAGCAACCTCACTGGGACTCCCACAGGCGATATACCTGCCTTCCAGAGCTGCCCTCTCCAAACTCAGGGCTTTCTCCTGCCCCAGAGATCAGGCTCCGCCACCCCTGCAGAAGGAGAAACTGTGGAGGAGTCACAGGGTACCTGGCTGGAGCTGGGTCAGCCTTATGTGGGGAAAGAGGCCACCACTGTCTGCAGGGACAGCAGTGACGTGGATGCAGAAGGAGGGCGTCCTTGCAAGGAGCTGTGCCTGCCAGTCTGGTAAGCTTGTGGTAGCATTTCCCTGTTAAATCCCAATTAACTCAGCCTTAAAGGCTCAGCTCAGGCAAGCGTGTGATATAGAAGGACTCCTCGGGGCAGCTCAGGTAAACTATATGCTTTATAACCTCTGCTTTTACTGTATTGTTTTAAGAGTCTGTTAACTTAGCATATAAATCACATATTTTAATACAGGAAACTTTAAATACAGGAATTTTAAAATGGAAATTCAGTTTTTAATTACCATTCTTCCTCTGTACTTCAAATTAATAGTGGCCTATTAATGGCAACATGGAAATTCCTGAGTAATGCAGTTTAAGCTGGATGCTTTCAACCATTTAAACATAAAGGACCAGATTCTCCTTCGTACAAAGGCCCTAAAGTGATAGAAAATAATATTTAAATCCTCTTTCAGACCTAAACATTTTCATTAAGAGTAATTTTATACTATGTGTCTAATCCAATCTAATCTTGAAAAAGATGGTTTAGTGTATTTAGTACGAAGTATTTACATGATAACAGATAAAGTGAATACATAATTCTGCCAGCTATTATAAAATACTTAATAAATCCAGTTGGAGCACTCAGCTGTAAGAGCTGCTTTCCATTTCAGTGAACTTTCTGCTACAGAGAGGAAAGGAATGATTCCTCCACATGGCTGAGCATCAGGTTTCTTTGAGCATGAAAACAGGCTTGTAAACTGTTGGTGTTTATGGTTGCTTGTCTCCAGCAGGAACGTTTTCTGACAGGCAAATAACCTGCTATCCACTAGCAGGCTTTAAGCAGCTCCACTTTAAAACCTTCTTCTGCTCGCCTGTGTCAGCCCAGCCCAGTGTGTGCACCGATCAGCTTCATTTTAGGAAACGGTGTCGTAGCTTCTTTGTTGCTGCACTGCTACAGCTGTGTGAAAAGTGCCAAGTCATGAAAGGGAAAAATGAAAAAAGGTATCTGTGGATCACAGGCAGATCTACCTTTCTCCCTCTCTGAATTCAGCTCTGAAGACAATCTGCTAACTCAGAAGAACACCTGGTGATGATTTCCAACTGAAGGTTGACTTGGAGCAACTATTTTTCTGAACAAGTCTTTACAGCTAATGGCTGGGGTTTTGTCTTGTTTTGTTTTAGCAGTGCTCACTGTTTAAACAAGTGAGGATGTTTAACTGAGTGAGGACATCCTCATGCTTTCAGGTAAGATGAATGTTGTACATGGCACCTGAGGTGACTCACTCAGATGTAGATATTTAAGCTGTAGCATCTACGTGCCCTTAGCTGGTACTTGTCCTTCTGTGTATATGTACATCTGACTCTACACCCCTGCATTGCCCAACCAAATTTACACTGTGAAAAATCCACTTAGGTGCCTGGCAGCTCTGAACAACCTCAAGCTGAAGCCAGAGACCCCCTCTGTATTTCAAATACTTAGGGACAACCCTGTTTTTACACTCACTCAACAGAGGGGGGCAGGTGAAGGGCTCCCCTCTGCCCATCAAATGCTTTCCACATGTGGCAGCTTTGCTGCAAGACCCTGTTTATAACGTCACCCTCTTATCCCTGTTCCTACAGCTCTACTGCTGCTGTCATGCCAGAACTAGCAACTAATCTGCATGTTAGTTCACCCTACCAAGGGACAAAGTTTGTAGATAAGAATGAGCACGAAAACCGGGGCAAGGCAAAAGTTGACTGAGCCATTTGATGATAGTAAATTAAAAGGTGCCTGGCAGATGATACATTAAAAATAGCCAGAGTATCCTGGAGTGAAGGGAGAGGGAGGAGAGAAAGGCTAAAAGAAAGGGCAAGAAGGAGAGGACTTGTACCCATCTGGAGTTTCACTCTGGATGGAGCAGTATGGCTGACACCCTCTTTCTTGGGCACCTACACGTGTCCCTGCTCCATTGAGGCTCTGTGGTAAAACATGACTTACTTGGGGAGCACAGGGAATAACCCCCAGGTGCCTTGCGCTCCAGTCACGCCTGCATGACAAGTAGTACTTCTGCCATGACACTATTTATCTATGCAAAAATAACTGAGTGGAAGTTTTGGGGGTCAGCTAATGTGACACTACTTTTCTGAAAGGCAATCTACCCACAGCACCATTGGATAGTTGAACGCCAGGCTCCCATAAATAATTAGTAACACAAATCTTCGTCTTGCCTTTTATCTTTGTCACAGTGACTGGAATGCACCTCACTACCATCTGTGATCCTAATTCATGCATCACTAAAACCACAAGGTATGCTTTTTACACGCCTGGTGTTCACCCCTCCACCCACCAGCACTGCCTATAAATCTCCTTTTTTTCCAAAGATGCTAGGAACAACTGGCAAAATCTGAAGACTTGCCAAGAATTTGCTTGAAATATTAATATATTGTTAAAAACAGGAGCTCTTCACAAAAAACCATATCTGACATTTCCAAAGAGTGTCTGTGGAGCTAGAGTATTTGGAAAGTGTCTGGTGTCAGTGTGATGGAAGAAGTGGTTCAGAATAATCTTTTGCAGCAGGAAGTGGTTTCAGCAAGGACCTTGCTTCACTAAAAGGGAGATGCTCATAGAAGCTAGCCTAAAACAGCAGCTATATTTATTACCATTGTTATCAGTTTTGACAATGATAGCAATAACAGCAACAATGAAAATAATGATCATAACAATTAATCAATGCAGAATGAGCTGCCTGCAGTAAGGTCACTGTCCCACAGCCTTACCTGCTTGTTTACTGTGCTGTACAGTGAGGGATCCTTAAAATGACTGCATATTACAGAAAAAAATCCACCAGCTCTTCATATTTTCAAGATCTACCGCAAAGTCTGTGTAGGCTATGAAAACATGTACAGTCTAAGCAGTGAAATAATAATTGAAAAAAATAAACCCCTTCAGACAATCCAAACCAAGAGCTTTTCCTTTAGTACACAGCAGTGATCCTAAGCAAAGCCAGGGACACTGCTTAGGGCAGAGACTTTCTGTGCCATGGCGCTATGGAGAAGCAGACCATTCCCAAGGGAATGAACATGGTTTCCACAGGTATCTCATTTGTCTAGGTACACCTCCAGGCTGACAAAATGTTTTTATCTGAAGATTGTTTAGGCACCCCAAATTATTTGACATTATGAAATATTTAGCTCAGTATGCTCCTTTGCAATGCTACCAGCTTGTTGAGAAATCATAGTACCCAAGTGAATAGGTTGCAAAATCTGTTTAGGAAATTATCTTTTTTTTTCCCCTCTGCTATAATGATGCAGGCGTAGTTAACCTGTCCACAAAGAAATCACAATTACTTTGTCTGAAATGGCCAACATTAACACTATAGCAAGAAAGGGACAATGATTCTTTTTCCATATGATGCAGAGGTCACAGCAGCCCAGACTCTGAGAGCAGGGAAGGGAAGATGTAACAACTTGTAAGTCATACCTTCATGACAGGTAAGGGAAGACTGAGGATTAGCCCTAGATCAGACTCTCATATTCTTGTGTGCTGTGGTGTGTGTGTATGGACAGCTTACACAGCAACCGGTATCAAGAAGAGGAATTTTGAACAAATAGCTTTCACAGAGAAGAAAAAAATAAAAAATAATTCTATTCTTTCTTATCTTTTGCATGTCTCCACCTGTGGTGCCACCACTGATCACCCTCTCTGAGCACCTGGAGCACAGTGGGCCAGATGTGCTTCACCTCTTTGGTCTTTACCACACCATGGGGGTTAGGAGATGATCCTTAAGATTTTTATTCCAGATCAGTCTGATAAACCACAGAAATGCATATAGCAGGGTGTTCACATTGCCTAACCTCACCTGCCCAGGACACATGTACTCCTATGTAAGCTACCTCTTGTCAGCACCCTCGAGGACCTCCACTGACCACAGCAGGACTCATGAGTTTTTATTGATGTGTTGAGCTAGAGGCTTGAGTCAGGCATGAGTAAAAAATGGTGAAAGGCTTCAGGAAGTTGCTATGAACAAGCTAACATTTTGTCAGGACATCTGTCAGAAATGGTGTGTCTGCAGCTGATCTTGCTAGAGGCAAAGGATTCAGTCCTGCTTTTCTACGGCTCTGTGGTGTTCAGTGAGTCCCATGATCAGGAGGAGGAAAGCTGGGGGAAACCACAGGGACCACAAATTTCTCAGGAAGCTGTTACACCTTAGAAGAAAAAGGTTAATGAAAAAAACCTGCTTTGGGGAAATGTGAAGGGTATCAGAAATTTAAATTTTGAAACTTGCCTGAGGCATCACTTGTGGAAAAATCAAGCTACTATAACAAGTAGTGGTTTGGTGTGGGTTTTCCCTTACAGGTACATGATGTTCATTTTCACTAGAAAATGGTGCTGAGGAGGGGAGCATATGTTTTTTATTACCAGGTTCAGCACCTTTCTGAAAAAGCCTGGTAAGACGCTTTGGCAAACTTTGTCCTGAGTTATGCCTGGTACAAACTATACCACACGGAGCTTGTATAGCCACTCTAAGTCTTTAGCCTTCACCTCAGCTATTTGCAAAGTAAGGTCTGGGAAGCAGAGCTGGTCTAACTCATAGTAGTTTGAATAAATCAGAGGGTTTAAAATGGTTCTTGTCAACTGAGCCTCTACTGCTCTGTCTGCATGCGGGACTATTTTCAAGGGCAAATCCTCATCTGGCCTCTATAATAGACTTGGTGCAAGGGCTCACATCAGTAGTCACTCAAGTCTGTAGAAGTTTATCCACCTGTGACACCAGCCAATGTCTCACCTATTAGGCTGCCAGTAAAAATTTCCTGTCTAAGGTAGTTTTCATATCAGAGAGTAACATTTAAAGGCTGACAGTTTAAAACATAGATGGCCTGGGCCAAATGGATGGTTTGGTGACTATACACAGAAATCAGAGTTCGTCAGCCCAACCTGAAGCAGGTGATGAGTATCTAGAGACCTATGGTGTTAGCAGGTAACATGTCATACAGTTACAAAGTCACCACCATGGGGGTCCATGTAAAATTATGCAGTCAGGGACCAGGAGAAGGATCTCTCCTGTGATGTGCAACTCCATTGTTAACTGCAACTGCATTGCTAGAAGGAGCCAGGCCCGTTCTCCTTTCTGAGAAGAGGTTCAACTACCATATCAACAGAGATAACTGTTTTGTGTGCTAGAGAAACTTATAGAACGCTAACATGCAACACTTGCAGGATGTGTGTGTTTTCACCATGAGTGAAAGGCATGATACTCACACTTTTTACCATCCTGCATTCACGGCTTGCTTCAGAGACCTTGAAAACTTTCCATTGACTTCAGTGGAGTTTGGATCATGCCTGAAAGCTACCCAACAGCTTGGAAGGGGGAAAAGATAAACTTACTTTTTCCCCTGTAAAGACCCAGGAAAGCAGTTCAGGCAGAGAGAATTAGGATATTGTGATGTTTTGGTTTTCATTGGGAGTTTTTTTGTTGTTTGATTGGGTTTTCCTTCCCCATAGCAGCTCATAATCCAATGCCTGGATTATTTTAAATATTACATTCTTCTCCTTGTTGTGATTTCTGAGAACAGTCCTCAGGGCCTTTGGCTGCAGGGCCCAGCAGACAGCTGAAATGGAGCAGCAGAAGATCCTGCAGAGAATTATAGTCCACGACCCAGCTGGCAGCCACAGGTCCCAAAGGAGAGAGTGGGGGACACTGGTGCAGGACGAGGTTGCAGAGCCATACGCAGATGTCCTCTCCCTAGAGCTGTGCTGGGCAGACTCTGCTGTGGGGACAGAAGGTGACTGGCAGCCAGTGCAGCAGCACCAGGAAACAAGGTGATCCCTGAGCCCATAGATTTGACAGCAGCATTTACAAACCCATCACAGTCCTTGTGACTATCTCAGGGGCTAATGAGCAAGCTCCAGGAGAGACAGAGGTTTGATTTGGGCTAATGTGAGCTGATCTCTTGTTTAATCTAGTCCAAAGTCAGTCTTAATACTCTGGTTTGTGTTCTGACTGGACTAAGCTTTGCTCTTCCATTTTTGAGAGAGCCCAGAGAGGAGGCTCCTGGTGTGAAAACCCTATCACCGGGCTGCTGCTGTGAAATGAAAGTCTCACATTTGTTTCCTTTCACATGGTTTTGGTTTAGGACCTCATAGATACATTTATTAGGAACACACACCTGAAAAATAAGATCTTCAGAACAGTTGGAAAATCAAGATTTTTCCTATTTAATGGTTACCTTAAGCAGCCCTGCTTTAGGATCTGACATGGGAACTGACATTGCATAACTGATCAGCCTTACAAACAAAAACAGTTTTCATGCCTTGCTACTTTTAAGATAAAATGCCCTTTAATGGCTTTTCTACTAATTAGCTGCCATAACTTCTCAATCTCTTGGAAGAGGCTCTTTTTAATGTATGTTAATAAAACCACCAAGCACTATGATATTTTATTCAAAGATGTCAATAAGGGATAAGCAAGCATAACAGCACTGCTATCTCCCCTCTAATGGCCACCTCCAGCTGCATCCCTCTGAACATCAAACCTGCCCAGGCAGGAGTTGCCAGGAGGGGCTGGGGATAGGGAGACCCTTCAGTAGGACTGAAGTAGCCAGGAGGATGGAGCAGAAGGCTTTCACTACAGCCCTGCCACAGGTTTCTCTGCTGCTAAAGCAAAGTACAAAGCCCAGAGACAACCCAAGATACAGGGGATTGATAAACTCAGTGGCTGTTTCAGAGGTGGGGACCATTGTGCTGCTGCTGTGGTGCTTCCTTACAGCTCTCTTCTTCCTCACAGGAGAGCTCTTCAGTCTGAGCAATGTGCCAATAAACAGAATGTCAGTAAAGAAAAAAGCCATCTGAGTATAAATAAATATTTTTTAAATTTAATGCAAAAACATATGTTACATATATATAATAAATATTTAATATTTATATATCCTATAAATATATAGTAAATATATAAACATAAAAATATGTCTATAATCATCAGAATATAAATAAAAGTATAAATAAAAACCTCTGCAGCTGTGTGTAGTCTCTAAGCAGCTCTGTGATCTAGATGTTGCCAACAGTAAGTCCAGCTCTTCTCCTGACAAATGTCTTTGCTCAAATGCAATATCAAGCGCTGGCTGGGCTAATATCAATAGTGGACATTAAGGGAATACACACAATCACACTAGGGAGTAACAAATGATCTGGAACATGCCCTTGGATGCCCATTTAAAAATAAACATTTCCAGTCTTGGTTCTTCATCAGTCCACAACAGGACCAGCGTAATGCCATGATCTCAAGATTTGTCAGCTTGGACTGCAATGAGCATTGGCCTTTCTAGTCTTAGTCTTTCTTAGTCTGTAAGCTGTCTCATTATTCCGAACTAACACAATCACGTGTGCACATATTTTCCACACAGTCTCAATACAACACTCGGACATTTCAAACTAATTAAATTATGCAACTCGGGTTATTTCAGTTCCAGGAGTACCTAAGGCAGAGGTGTTGAGGATAAATGTGACACTTGTGTCACAGGGAAGGGGATAGACTATGTCCTGTGTGAAGATGAAGGTTTCAGAGAACTGAATTTCATTAGCATCTGAATCCTCTAGAAATCATGTTCCTTTCACACATCCCAAGATGGAAGCCATCTTGGCCTTTACTTTTACTAGTCACCTAAAAAGCAATGTTAGGTTTCTGTGTGTTAAGTTATGTGACTTAAAGGGCAACCACAGCAAGCACTAAGACCAGCAAGGATCAATGACAGATAGAGGCAGCCTAGTGACCTAAGGCCAGCAAGGATCAATGACAGATAGAGGCAGCCTAGTGACCTGAGCAGTGAAAATAAGACCCACTGAATTGGCAACTCCTTATGGCCATCAAAACGGAAGGATTAGACCATCATTGGTGTGAAACATCCCATGGTGGGACAGCCAAACATGCTCAGGGAACGGAGATACTGCCTATCAGGATGCAGGACTTAGCATGGTATGCATGGGAAGGAGAATTTGAGGATTGTATACAATTCCTCACAGGAGGTTTTTCAGGTGACTTAGAATGTGTGGGTCTCGGTAAGGGATTCTTATGGGAAGGAACACAAGTGGCAAAATGGAGGCATCAAGATGAATTGGGCAGATGATAAACATGAGAAAATAGAGTGGGAAAGGAGATAAAAGGGCCCAGTTAAGTGCATGCTTGCTTGCCTGAGTCCTGAGCTTCCTCACCACCATCTCTTCTGTATTCTTACTAAACCTTATTTCTAATGGGCTTCTATGAGAGTGCACTCTCTGTCCCAAGTCATTTTGTGTGAGCGCTACCAAGCTTAGTAGGATTAGAGAGTATCAGCACCCAGAGGGGGCCCACAAATCTCTGGGGCTCATAGATTGAAGAGCCAGCAGCTGAAGGAGACTGGGAGCTAGGTGCCAACTAGAGGACAAAGCATCTATGACTAGCTCTGTGACCCATACATTGTAGGTATATCCCAGTAGCTGACTTCAATCCTAATCCCCCAGAGAGGGGGAACAGGATTGGGCCATCTGTGCTGTTGGTGTTGGTGTGAGTGCTGGCTGTGCCAATAAAGGCACTGGTTCCTCTTGGTGCTGATCTGTGTGACTGGCAACGTACATATTGTGCATGTGTGTGTTTGCCTATGGGTAATACATGCTCAGCCTCGCTACTGGCTGGACCCATAAACATGGAGCTGCAGCAGCCTCACCTACATCCCAAAGCTCACCAGATTCAGCCATCCCTAGCACCATGAACTTACTGGAGACTCTGTGTTGAGGCACTTTCCTAGCTTTCCAGAGATAGACTGTGTCCCAAGAAGACTTCCTTTCCAAGCCTCATTGTTGACTTTCGAAATGTCCCATGCAACTCAGGGAGAAACATCTGGTTACCTCTGGCTTTGTATCTTTTCTAAGAGAACAGTCCAACACCCGCCTTTACTGAATCTTTGCTTCTTTGGGAATGGAATGAGGGTAGTTTGCCAGTTATCCTTAAATCACTCCTACCACCAGACAGGCTTGAAGATAAAGTAAGGAATGAATTTATTCAGGAATCCAAAGATCAGCAGTATGTTCTCCTTATTTAGAGGCAGCTGTGCAGAAATAAAAGAAAACTTACAGCTGCAGACAGATTATTCTCTGTTCTCTGTTTTGTCCAGTTAAAATGCTCTCAGCACGCTGCCATACCTTTCAGCTGGAAATGTGTCTTTAAGCAAGACCAGGTCCAGACCACGTGTTTCATTGAAGGGATGTTGATTCAGGAATATGTATGTCCTTGCACTCCTCTTTTCTCCCCCTGAGATGTTACAGGTACCCCTGTCACCTCTCCCATTCATGCCATCACCTAATCTGAGAAGTGTTGGTGCCTGCTGGAGTGGTGGGATCTTCTGCCTAGACAGCAAAAAAATATCACCATCCTGGTGCTTACTGTGAAGGAAAGCTTCTCCTTGAAGGGAAAGCAGGATTAAAGCCTCCTTGCATTAATTCTTTATACACTCAAAATGTCAGCTCATATAGATGCATAAGCTAATAATCATGGTAGATATAAACATATAAACAGTGATAATGCATGTAGTTAATTAGATCTTGGCTGAGTTGAGACAAGAATTAATGATAACCAAATTATTTCAGGCTGACAATGACATGAACATGTTTGGCATGAAAAACGTTACTGCAATACCCCACGAGGGCATTTTTTTCCTTTGATAGTACGGATATACTGAACAAGACATTTTTGGAAAACATTAAAAGTCATTTATCATATTCCCATCTATTCTCCCAAATTCAGGATTCATGTTAGCCAATGCCTTGCATCAGGCAGTCCCTGTGCTTAAATCTCGTATGTGACACTAGTGCCCGTCCTCACTTGCAAAGTTTCAAAACTGGCCACTGATGGCAAAAGTTTTCATTTCTTCTGTAAGGACTGTAGAAATACACGCCACTGCCACATTAACATCAGGGGGAACGATCTTGAGTTAACATTAACCTGATCTCGCCCCTGTGAAGAACAATTTTGACCTACAGCTTATTTTGCCTTGCACAAACACTTCTGGCTGGCTGCTGTTATGCAGGAGAGTTGTCCTTGCTGAGATTCTGACATTCAAATCTACTGAGCTAACAAGAAGAGCAATTTAAGCTGCTAGCATGGTACCATATTTGAGAAGGAGCAGAAATGCTCTGTTACTGACAGTCACATTGAAAGGTGATGTAATTCAGAGCTGCAATAGGTCACACATTTGAAAAGCTTCTCTATGCAGTCCTTTAACGCAACTGTGCCAGAAAGGGAACTTCGGCAGCTGTGTTTCTGGGATCCCCTGAGCCTCCCCTACCATACCTTTCTGCTCCTCCTTCTCTGAGCCATGGTGTCCTGCAGCATGTATAATGGATGTGGTGTAATCTTTTTTTTTTTTGTAACAAGGAAGCAACTTTACATCACATTTGGTGCCTAACATGACTAGATGGCTAGGACAGCAGAGTAGCTACTCCTGGGCTGGCAGCCCTGGAGTGAAGCTGCAGCAGAGGTTGGGGAGTAAGAGGTTTCTCCTGCTAGGGCTGGGCCAGTGAGAGGCCTCATGGGAAGGGCTTATCACAAAGCTCAGCTTTGGGTCCTTGACAATTTCAGGTCAGCCCTGGATACCATAAAGCAGGGGAATGAAAAGAGCAGCTGAGCTGGTTAAGTGCCCAGGTGAGCTCCTATGAATGCTCTTCCATGGCTCTCCACAAGCAACCCTGGAAACATCCTGCAGCTTTGCAGAGAAGCAGGCACCCTCTGTGCTGTATTGGTACCCAGCTCTAGAGTAAATGGAGATTTGCACCTCTTCTGCAGCACTCAGTTTTTCATCTTTTTACCCAACTTAATAGACTCTATTAAGGAAATTATTGTATTTCTGTGTAATTCAATATTTGTTTTTCTAAAAACTTGTTCTCTAGGAGGCAAAGCTGTCTCTGGACCCCTTCTTGTACACAAGAATAGATCAGGACCAAAGCAGGATCAGAGCCAGAGAGCTCACATCAGCCTGGGGTCTGATGTCATTTAAGGGTTTGTTGTGATGATGCACAGATTTGAATGCCCTGAAAGCATTTCAGCATGCAAGGCAGAGATAACAACTTCTCTTTATTTCTACTTGTTCATCTCCCTTTGTTCTAGACTGTTCAATGCCAGGAGGCCTTTCTTTTTGTACTCGTTTAGGTTTGGCAACTATCGAACCTCTTCAGGCCCAAGCTCAATTGCAAATCATGGGCAATGCCTGAGGCTCATGCGGGGACAGAAGAACTCCTCGGAATGCTCTTGCAAAGGAGCACATTCTTCATAAAAGCTAGAAAGAAGCACTGCTGTCTGCTGAGCAGAAGCCAAGTTTAGTGCAATCACAGATCAGAGAGAGGTGTGAACCTCTCGTCTGGTGGCTGCTCTCCAGAATATTATGTTTGTGCCCAAAAATGAAATGGCAGATTTGTTTACAGAAGTGTTCTCCAAGAGATGCTTGGGTTACGCTTGGCAGCTGTCCTTATCGCTGGTGCTGGGCATACCTTGCGAGTCTGGGTGATTTATTGATTTGAACTGCTTTCCACAAGGCTCTTGCTTGTGAGGCAGGGGCACGCTCCAGCATGGTGGAGGAGCCATAAAATAACAGCTGCAACAGATGGCTTCAGCTCTCATCTTAGTTTGGCAGGCCCTGCCAAAACGATGCCAGACATGCACGCTTGTGCAGGGCTTGCTGGATGAGGAATAACACGAGAACATTTGTCAGCTGCAGATGAAGAGGAATAATGTCCTGTAGGGAGATAAGGTTAAAAGGGGAGACGTGGGGAAGGAGACAAAGGAGAAAAACTGCAGGTGTTTTGAAGAAGCACCTGTTAATCCTTGAGGTGAAAGAAGTGGTGGCAAGGATGCTAAAATGGCAGAGATTGAGAGGATTAGCTTGTGGATTTCATGGACTGAGTGGAGAGGTGAAGTTGGCAGACCACACTGCTGACACCGCAGCAGACAGAAAGGAAGCAGGAGAAAGATGTGGTGTGCCAGCCATAACAGCCAAGAGGAGAGATAGTGGAACAAGGAAAGAAATGCAAAGAAAATTATGGTAATGCTACCATGGTCTAGTATTACATTGGATGATGGTTTTATGAGGCATACAGGTGACAATTTGAATAAGATCAGCAAATTTGTAGTCAGGAGATGTGCTAAAGCAGAATGCAGGTTTTGCATGATAAAAATGAATCTCACTGTCCTCCAGTTATATTGCATGTAAGTGTATCATTTTAAAGCATGAAAAAGGCACTGTGCATTTTTTTCCTAACGGTCTGAAAATTGGAGAGCTCTTTGTGTATTTACATCAGTGTGTAACTAACAATTTAGCTAGTCTCAGCTGACAAGGCACACATAGCAAAGATATGTTGCTTCCTTGTTCAACATGCTTTGGTTTGGGTTTCTGCACTCTGACAGCTTAATGGCTAGATGTGTCTGTCAAGACTTTCAAATTAATGTGTGGCCATAGAACTGATTATTTGTCTTTGAAACATTTTTGAAAAATCTGAGCAGCTCTGAGGATGATAGGAGGAGCTCTGTTGTTTAACTGAGGTACCGTAAAGAGCTGTCCTACAGGTAAATGTCATGTTCTCTGTTGAACTTGGCCATAAAATTAGGGTGCCAGTTTTAATACACATAGCTTTTTTTCAGCCACCAGCAAAATCACTGTGAGATCTCACAAAAAGCATCACTGAAACAGATAAAGTATTAACACAATCAGCTGGAGTCTTTTATGTTATGGGTGACAAAAGAGGCAAATCAGGGACTCAGTGAAGAAAGAAAACAAGCATTTGAGGCTCATCATAATCATGTACAGGTTCTGGGTAAGGGGAAATAGGAGGTGTCAGGTTTGACATTAATTTTGACACTTGCAACCTGGCTGATCTAGGGTCTACAGTGAAATTTTTCTCATTGCGCTAAATGGCCTAAAAGGTACACAGTAGCCCTGGGCTGCACTTCTATCAACAACGCAGCAAACCACTAGCAAAGATTGAATTACCAGTTGTGCAGTTGATAATGCCTCCAGGGGAAGGATAAAGCCAACAGCTGCTCTTTATAAACATAACTTTTCAATATTGCTGGGCTTGTTTCAAATTGCACATGATGGCCTTCAGTGGGCTAACCTGAGCCATCAGGCTTACATCAAGGAGATGCTAAAAAGGGGGGGGCACTGCTCTATTCCACAGTGTGCAGAGATGACACAATGCTTAAACATTTTGTGTGAGATTTTAGATTTATCACCACCGCCAGGTGAATTATCCTAGTTTCTATTCCTGTGCTGTTTTGGGAAGTGACTTTGAAGGTAGTATAATGTCATACTGGTTTTACAACTGAAGTCTTACTTAATATGTCCTAGGAACAGCCTATTGATTGTCTTGTAGAGCATTCAGACTGCACAATTTTGGGGTGCCAGAGTGCCTCCGCTTGACCATATGGCCCCCACCCAACATGAATACTGAGGCAGAAGCTGTAGGGAAAGGGCTGTCACAGTCAGTCATGAGGCTTTTTGCTGGGAAATATGTGCCTGCCAGAAGGATCCTTCCAAAGGCTGTGGAGATCTGGGGAATTTTTTGTCTGCTAGCGGTTGGAGGTTTTTTATGATCTTGGTGTGTTTTTCAGATCTTGTTCTCAACAATGATCTCTCATGGTTTCCCCTGTAAGTGGGAAACCTGAGCCCCAGAGAGCTTAATTTTATTTTTTAAAGTGCTTGGCACTTGCAGGTCCTCTGTCCATCAGCAGGACTTGCATGTACTTGCCAGGTTTGATAACGTGGTTGTGAGTGTCATGTCCAAGGTCACACAACAAATTAATACTGGAGCTGGGATTATTATTACTAATAAGTAATAATGGTTGGGCTGGCAATTATGCCTATGTTTAAGGCAATCTATGGCTTCTGCTTTAGTCTCTTATGTGTGCCTGAATAAAACCGCTTAGGCTGAAATTCCTTATCCACACAAGCACCTTTGTACTTGGGAGCAGGCAAAGCAGAGGAGGCTCTTGCTTGTTTAACTTTGCTAGTGGCAGTTCCCAGTTCATGCTGCGGGGGTTGCAGCACTGTACATCTCTCAGATAACAGCTATCTCATGAGAAAATACCTCTCTTCTAAAAGGAGTCCTGAAAGTTTCTTTTGCATATATTCACTGGCAGAGGTAGTAAAGACTTGATTCAAATAGTCAGGTAAGTATGTAAATGGGGCACCGAAATTTGATGTTACTGGGATTGCTTCTCTGACCTTCTTTTCACTCGGGCAATCACTTGGATCCCTTTGTCATAGCAATCCACAAATAGTTATATCTCAGCTTGTTGTTAAATGAAGCCTGCTTAGATTTTTCAGGGCTTAGTTTGGTGGACTATGAGGGTGGATTTAGCTTTGGACTGGAGAAGTCTCAGCATGATCCAAAAACAGCAGCTACACTGAAGTGAACAAGGATTTCAGCCAAAATGGGTAAAGGGCAGAGGTGGGGCCATGAAACAGCTGCTAAGAGAAGTGGCCTTTTGTGAGCTGTAACTTTTGCTGGGCAGATAAATGGAGGAGTGGAGAAGAAACAATTCCTTTTTTTCCAACCTTGTTTGCACTCTGAAAATATATCCAGGGGTCCCTTTGTCTAAAGAGGCATCATCCAGTCGTCTCTTTACTCAGGGTATTTGTCAGTGCTGTGTCACTAGATTCTCAAGGTGAACCCTGAGATATGGGGCCCTTATGTAGGGGCAGAAAGGCAGCAGCACAGGCTGGGAACTGGATTTGTCTCTCTCATCATGGGTTGGACAGGGGATGGAGAGGGGGTGAAAGGGGAAAACTCCCTGGGTTTTCCATGCAAAGTTTGATTTTAGATGTTTTGGAGATTTGGGTATCTGAATTTTGCAACTAAGGCTCATTTACCCAAATGTGGTATTGTTTGTGCTGAGGGAAGAGCTCCTGCCTGTGCTCTGAGCCTTTGCCAGCCCCCAGGTCTGGGGGAGTGCAAGCTCCAGAGACTGGGCATCGGATGGACTAAACACTCTGAATGTTTGGGTTCAGAAACAACTGGAGAAATTCACAGAAAGAAAAGGGAAAAAAAAAAATCCATCAAGGTCATTAAATATAGTTTGCTTCTGTTTCAGAGAGTTCCCAAACCAAAACCTGTGGGAGCTGAGGAAATTGTTCTGGGGAATATATATTCCCCAAGCATGAACTACTGGGTATTGTTGGAGGCAACAAAATTGGCTAGCCTAACCTACATCTGGCCCAACACAGGTATTTTTGTGTCACAGTACACACAGCAAGGGCATCTCACGCTGAGTGGGGCACATTTCACATAACTTCAGTCACCAGAAGTTAGCTGTCTGGTGTGAGTCATCTCCTCTTCCCCTGTAGTCAGCAGTGGGAGATAGGCGCCTCCACTCACCAAAGAAAGCACGCCGATAGCCAGCTCACACTAGATGCCAGCTTTTGATGGCAAAAAGTAGGTGAGGTGAACTGCTGATGACAGCACCCATGGAAAACACAGCGGTCACAGGGCTCTGAGTGTTTCAGCCTGCCTTCAAGCCTGCATGTAGCTTTGCAGCGATGACATCTTCTCAGAGCCTTGGCTCAAAACACAGAGCAGGAAGGGAAGCTGGGCAGGGACAAGGCCCTTGGAAATCACACGCTTTGCTGCTTCATATGAAAGCACCTCCACCTAATCTGTGCTCCAGAGCCTAGGATGGTGGTGTCGGTGAGGATAGCTGCCCACTGGGAGGGAGCTAGGGTTGGGGTCCTCCAGGTGGACCTTCATCCCTGCATGCCTGGAGGTCACTGGCATCCTTGAGGCCACCTCTGAGTGAGCACAAATGTTTCCTGCCTCAAGCATTTTCACATGCATGGGAAGGGCTGAAGCTGTGCAAAGCTCCTGATGTCCCATGTGCCTCCTAGCAAAAGGCTGTGTGCCCATAGCTTTGCATGGGGGTCAGCGTTTGTGCATGCTCTTCCTCCAGGTGCAGGGTGGCTGGGTTTAGGGTTTTATGTGCAACTGTCTTATTTGGAAGGAGAGTACTGGTGTGTCCTGTGGCTGTGAAGGCTGAGAAGAAGCAAGCAAATTGATGGCTTGCTAGCACAGCTGAATCCCCAGTTCATAGTGGAAAATGCTAATCCCATCTTCCTCACCACAAGGGCCTGAGTGTAAAGTGTTTGCAAAATATTGGCTACCAGCAAAATCTCCACAGGCTCTCTCTTCCCCTCTGGCTCTGCTGCTAAGCCTCTGGCAGTCAATATCATATATACAGAACCTACCTCTAAATCCTCCAAATTAGATTAAAGGCTCAACAACATCATAATGTGGTTTTAATCTCTGTGCCACCTACCTTGAACACAAATGTCAGGACAGCAAGGTCAGATTCCCATGAATATCTGTCAGTACAGCTCTTCCTTTAGAAAAGGCAGTACCAGTGCAAGGTGGTGAGATTTTGTTGGTTAAAGCTATCCTGAAGATTTACATCCTTCCTGGATGCCCACACTATGGCATCTTCTGCTACCTGCAGAGAATGGTGGGGCGAATCCTGATTGTGAGAGATCAGTGGTAAAGCTTCCAACCTCGGTGTAACCAATGAGTAACAGGACCTCGGTATGGTTTCCACAGGACACTGTGCTTTAAAGCTTGTAGTTTTTCCTTTGCTTTTCAAAAGTGTAGCACTATTGGACTTGATGATCTTAAAGGTCTTTCCCAACCTAAATGATTCTATGATTCTAAAGCAGTTCTTCTAGCATACGCACCTCCCATCACCTTGGACTACAGAACTGGCTGAAATTCTTGCTTTGTTTCCTGATGGTGCCTTAGTTGTGGGAGCACCAGGGTAAGCTCCAGTGCCACAGACCCATGGCAAAGGGGCTTGCCGTGCCACTGCTGCTTTGGGCCACAGCACTTCAGCCCCCATCCCTCTTCTTAAAGGGCTAAATTCCAATGCTGCTATAGAGTTGAGAATCCTGGGGATATCTCTGCTCCTGACAACATCCACAGTAGCACCTCTCCTCCACTCTTAACCTACCACCCTTCTGTATCTCAGAAGTGTTGGCACACTGAGCGTGGGACATTTCCCCACCTACCTCAGGGGAGCAGCTCAGCTGTTACCTGCTGCAGGGAGCACAGGGTCTGGCCCAGCAGCCTGACTTGTCACTGATGCTTAAGCCTTCTGATGGCACCCTTTTTGAAGGAGCCTTCCTTTCCCTGGTGACCCTCATCAAAGAGTAAAGCAATAACCAATATTAAACTAGGATAGTTTAATTAGAGGGACAGTGAGGGGCAGCCAGCTTTACAGGACATTTGCATTTTTCAGAGAGAAAAGCAGTATCATTTACATTAACAGATCTGTAATCCACCTTCTCAAGTAGTTAGATGAAGTGTGTACTTAGAGGCCATATTACCCCAAGCTGGTCCCCAGTTGCTTAATGTTTACATCAGATCCAAATGTGCTCTGAATCGAGCTGACATCTGGGGATTAAACACGTCATTAGTGCCCAGAACATCCTGGACAGTGACTGGGGACAACCATCTTTTATCCAGGTTGTTTCTACAACGTCACCCAGACCTTTGAATCATACAAACAAAAAAATTGGCTAACATTAAAAGGTTGAGGCTTTCCAGACCTGTCCAATCATTAGTCCTAGCTACCACATTTTTGCTGCTTATACAGCTTTTCATAACTGTTTATCGTTCTGGGAAATGAGAAAGGGCTGTTTACACGGTAGCTAAAGGAACATGTGGCAAAAGGCCACTAGCTCTAGGATGAGCAATATTTTCATCAGAAATCTGTGGGTTATTTCTCTTATCTCCTTAACCTAAGTTCCTAGGCCATGGTCCTCACCCACAGTGCTTGGAAGCTGGGCATTTCTGCATGGACAAAAGGAGATGTGTGAAAGTAATTTGTTCCAAGAGACTTGACTCAAGCTGTCAAATCATGTTGCTTGGCAGGGGCCAAGGACATGCTATTATGAGCTTTTTAATGTTAGGATGAGCCCTTCAGATGCCAACTTCTCATTGGTTTGGAGTTAAAACCATAAAACCTGACTGGGCTCCATGTCAAATCATAAATTAGTTTGTCATGTCAGAAAGCATGGTATACAGTTTGTGTTAGTATTCAGCCTCCATGGCTTGACCCATGCTTGCTATCCAAACAAACTGCTCAGAGACAAGCTGGGAGGTGATACTATTTCCTAAAGACTATTGCTCGACCAGCACTCTGAGGAGAAGAGAGAGAAGAGGAAGATTAAGGGAATAGGGGGTTCTTCAGGACCATGGAAGTAATAAAGAAATAAAAAAAAAAAGTCAAATCTGTTAGCAAATACTCCTGTTTCACCCAGAAGGAACAACAGGCAATCTCAGTTCTACAGCACAGTACTTCAGAGAGGTATGCTGCTGTGTAGAGTCATTTGCCTATACATGGAGGTTGCCTGATGATATTTCTTAGAATCATAGAATCATTTCAGTTGGAAAAGACCTCTAGGATCATCTAGTCCAACCTTCGTCCAGCATTTCCCTGACCCCTAGACCATGCCTCAAATTGCCATATCTACTGTTTTTTGAACACCTCCAGGGATGGTGACTCCACCACCTCCCTGGGCAGCCTGTTCCAATGCCTAACCATACTTTCAGTAGAGAACTTCTTCCTGATACCCAGTCTAAACCTCCCCTGGCACAACTTGAGGCCATTATCTCTTGTCCTGTCATTAGTTACTTGTGGAAAGAGACCAGCAGCAGCCTCACTACAACCTCCTTTTAGGTAGTTCTAGAAAGCAGTGAGGTCTCCTCTCAGCCTCCTCTTCTCCAAGCTAAACAATCCCAGCTCCCTCAGGCGCTCCTCATCTCCTTGTCTTAAAGAGAGGTTTTCCTTTTCCTTCCCTTAAAAAAAAACACCTTAAAATAGTTTAACTTCATATAAAGGACCATGTCTCTGCTGCAACTTTCTCTGCAGAAGTACATTGAAATGCAGAGCTGGACCCAGCACTGGCAAGGAGGTAGGCAGGTTGTAACCCCACCTCTGCACTGAGCCTTGATCAGGCAGGTTTTCCTCTGGAGCCAGCGAGTCACTGCCCACAGGATCTGCTGGAAGAGCTTTTATCCACCTCTAATTGCTTTCTCCTTCGATATAGGAGTGTCCCCTCCACCCAGCATCACACGTGTGTTGAAGCAGGAAGGGAGCCCTGAACAGAAAGCTCACTCCCGAGCTACAGCCCCGCTGCCCACATGGATTTATTTTGTGACCTCAAGCCAGTCTCTGAAGTTGCTGTCTTTTGGTAGCACTGCCACTATCTGCCCCCACAACAAGGTGATGGAGGTGTAAAACATGAGGCACAGACTCCCCTGCAACAAGGCTGCGCACCTGAGATGGACAGGATAGACAAAGGGCAGTTGGAATTTGTTACATCTGCAAAGCAGTCAGCATTTCCTGACAGATAATCTGATCGAGAAATTAGAATTATTTATAGCTCAGCCAAAATATCACAACCTGAAATAATGCCATCTCCTTGGGGTCCCTCGCAGGACCTCCCTAGAGCAGGTGAGTGTATTTTAACATCAGGCACTCCCAAATAGAGCAGAGCAAAGGGCCAGGGCTGCTCAGGAGCATGGCAGCCCTTTCCATCAGGGGCCTCATGCCACTCTAGCTGTGATGCCTTAAAAGGCTGGTAGCACAGAGATGCTGAGGTCCTTATCACCTGCTGATGGCTGGTACTTTGGAGTTATTATATTTATAGCTCACCCAAAGCACGAATGCCTAACTGTCTAGTTACTAAACACATAGTCTGGGCAATCCAATAAAGCAGCAAGTCTGTCCCTGTCCTCTAGTGTTCGCAGACTCACAAGCAGAGGCAGCACGGAGCTGCAGCAAGGTAAGACAGCTCCTTGTTTAGGTTTTCACTGTCCTTTGGGCCCTTTTCTCCTTTTTACCTTCCCTTTGCAACAGTTTCTCAGGGCTCTGTGCAGACATCAGGGGGGGAGCCTTGCTTTCTTAAGTGAAGAGCAGATTTTAGGATGTTTGTTCCCTTCTTTCTTCCAAGGCACACACAGAGGGTCTCTCTTCGTTTTTGCAGTCTGCTATTGGGAACCAGGTGCTAACTAACAGCTGTTCTTTAGTTTTTGCACTAATAATATGCAGTCATGTTTTCACGTTCTCACAACCATGTCTAACTATAGACATTTTCCTGGCTTGAATAGCAAACAGAATGACTTCGAGCAGGAAGCTTTTGATTAGGGTGGTTTCTTTTTTCCTCTATCAGCATTTTCTTCTTTATGATGAATATTTGGAAAAATGAATAGATAGTGGGGAAAAAAAAGAGGACAGAAGGACATTTTACTTTTTCCCTCTCTTTCAGACCACTTTGTAATAGCCACTAAAGAAAGAAAGACAAATGACAGGCGATGCTTGTTGATTTCATGTTTAAACAATCACTTGTTATGGATTACAGCAACTGTGTGAAAAGGGAAAAGAAAGCAAAGCACTGAAACATAACTGAGTGTCAAAGTAGAATTCGTCATAATTAGCCTGTAAAATAGCATTAGCAATAACTACCAACTGCCAATTATCAGACTCTTGTTACATTAAATTACCTTTAACCTCATGTCATGAGAGCACTAATTTTCAAATGAAGTCAATAAAAGATGATGTCTTCAGAAAAATAAGATTGTGCATGTGTGTACATTTGTTTAGAGGCATTTACACTTTTTTAATATAATATATTAAAAAATATATATATTTTTAATATAAAAATTCTTATAATGAAAGGCCTTTTAACCCAAGGATCACAAAATATGACACAAAGGTAAGAAATATTAATTTACTTTCATCCCAAGAAGTAAAGCAATCACATTTTACACCAGAGATTATTTCTATTTCCTTATTTAGGAAATTAAATGAAAGAGGTTTGTTTTTTTTAAAATGCTGAGTGACTATTGCTCCACAGGCTTTGACAGGATTGTGGGTACCTGGCACCCCTGGGGAGCAGGACTCCTTAGACCTGACCCAAAGCCAAGGCTTGTAGGAACGGTCAGCCTACTTCAAAGTGTTTGGGATTGAGTTCAGTCCCTAAGCGAGGATTTCAAAGGCAAAAGGGTAGGTCCTTAGTTGGCCCAAAGCTGCTGGAGATCCACTGACTTTAGCTGAGTGGTGGGTGCTTACATCTGGTGCTGACTGTGCCAGTGGATGTGGAGAAGCTGGATCCAGTCCCAGGGGTGTCTTGGGTTCTGTCATGGCAGTGTGTGCCATGCCCAGGAGGCAATGCTCCCATAGGATATGCAGCCCTGGGGCTATTACACTCTCCTGCCTTCTAACACTAAGTGACCACAACCAAAACATGTCCTAGGGTCAGGATTTGCTCCCAAGTCATGGCTGGGTGGGAGAGCCCCAGCTGGCATCTGGACAATTGGCCAGCATGGTTGACTGAGTCTCAGTGCCTGGGAGCATCCTGTGGTCCTGTTCAATTTCTGAGAACAGACACAGCCTCTGAGGGTGCCCCTATGTGTCCAACCTCACCCACAACGAGGACCCATTGTCCTGGTGGATGTCCTCAGTTACCATATCTTGTCTGGCTAAGGTCTCCAGGCTTATGATGGTGAGGGCTGTGACAGTCAGTGTAGATAATACTGAGACAGCACACTTAGGAACAAGCTTGCTCCACCTTTCATGTGAAGAACAGCACGTAACTTAAGTGGAATAAAAAAGGAATGTAAAATTCCAAATTGTCTGCACACACGCCTATCTTATCTCAAGGCTTACTGTCCCGGCACAGATGCCTTGGAAGGCTTAATGTCTTCAGACACTGCAGCTGGCGCCTCTGCATGTCTCTCTGTTCTCCAGGAGCAATGGTCTCACCACTAGACCATGGTCTGCTCTCTTCAGGTCTGCACAGAGCTCCCCATCATGGGTGAGATAAGTTTTGTAAGCTCAAAGGTAGCACGTCCCACCACAGAGCGCAGTGTTGGCTCTTAGTGGGCCACCAGCAGGAGCTGGCAGCTGCCTTAGCTGGACCCGCTGCTCCACTTAGTCTGTTTTTTCCAAGATCTTGCTATTAAGCTAAACTGATGTGCCTCCACAGTAAATTGTGCAATAAAGAAATCATGCACAAAACTAGTATTTTTTATAGAGTGGTCTCACTTCTCCCATACTAGAAATTTTCTCATGTCTTTAAATTCTTTGGCCATCATCCAAACCTCAGACTAAAACGATAAAAAAACCAAAATTGTTCTGGTTGAGCACTTAGTGTTAGAGTATCACCACTGCTGTATTGACAGTGTTCTTGCTTAAAAACAAGAAGCAGAAGCAGCATTCAGCATTCCAATCGAACAGCAAAACATTAGGGTTTGTTTTTTTTTTAAATGTGTTGGCCAAAGATCTTTAGCTTGAAAAAAATGCAGGAACATACATACTAATGCAGCAATTTTTCACTGGATTTGGATTTAAAAGTGAAATCAAACAAAAAGACACAAAGCCTGTTCCCAAAGTGAACCCATTCTAAAGGCAGTCTTCCCAACAATAATACTTTGTTCTTACCTAACATTTGAAAATATGATTAATGGATGAATAACTTTGCTTTTTCCCTTCCAAACAGCAAACCATCAGAACAAGGCAGACCTTTGATTGCAGCTGGCAAGAGGCTGGGAGGGGGCAGACTCATTCAAATGCTGCTTTAATACAGAAAATGTAAAAGGCCATTTTACAAGGAAGAAAACCAGAGAAGGAAGGGAACGTGAGCACTGACTTGGGGGTGAAATCCTGGCCCCACTGAAACCAGAAGGAGTTCTCTCAGAAACATCCACTGATTTTAGCAAAGCTCAGATCTCCTCCTTTTCTTTCTAATTCTAATAGTGCCGAACTTGTGTAGGTTTGCAGGACCAAAGCACATTTTCACATTTTTCCTGACCAGTTTTCTTTTTCTGTAGCTGTGTATTGTCTAACTGGAGCACAGGCACTCTGACACAGTTGTTTTTCAGTGAGATGCATTATTACTGGCTGCAATATTTTATCTTTGGCTTTATACCACAGTGAGTACAGTTTCATGCCCATAAATCTCAGGGTCTTTCAAGAATGTTCATCATCTAATGCTGATTAGCTTTGAGAAGCATAGGTCATATTACACAGAATCCTAGTTTTTCTGAAAGCAGTTGGAGCAATTCTGCCTGGTTTTGTTCAGCTCACTCTGACACAAACATGGAAGGAGAGCTACCATAACATATTTTAAAGGGATCCATCAGCTTCATAAAGCTCAGAATGTTTTTGCTGCAGGTTGATTTACTGGCTACCATTAACACATGCCACCAAAGAGTAGAGCAATTGAAAAGAACTAGGAGAAAAAATATTTTCCCCCAGTTTCACTTTATATTCTCAGTAACATTTTGTGTTAAGCCAGTTGTGCAGGTTCTCTTTTATAGTAGTTTTTTCCTGCTTTCTGCAAAACTTCCATATCACAGTGAATGGGAGGAGAGCTTTCCTTTAAAAAAGGAAAATAAGTACACTATCAAACCACATTGTCATGGGAGTAGAATTGGCACAGATGTGGGGACAGAAATTGTTTCACACACTTCATAAACAAAGCCAGTGGGCTTTCAGATCAGCATATTCCCTGTCAAGCTTAACGGCTTTTCCCCAAAGTCTCACTAGAAATTTGCATGCTTTCTGTTGGAGGGAAAACGTTAGTAACGTTGACTAATGCTCCTTTTTAGTAGTCTGCAGCTAGGGGAGCAAAGCCCAGCATGCCTAGAGATTACCATATGAAAACAGGAATACCTGCAATCCACAGATGCCACCACATAGAAGCCCATTATTCTGTTATTTATCCCATTTTTAAAATGCTGAGTATCCTAATTTCCTATGTATAAAGTCCATTGACTGCAACATGCCCCACAGGCTGAGGCGTTGAGTGCAGAAGGCAGCAGGACACTCAAGGGGTTAAGACACCGCTTATAATACAGAAAAGAGGTGCTAACACCATATAGCGTGGCATTTATGGTACAGAACAATAGAAGAGAGAATAAACTCTATTTGTTGTGGTTTTCGACTTCTGGATGTAAGCCCCTGCTCAGGAATTCGCATGAGCACAGGTTAAACACATCATGTGTTACATACTCATATGGCCCACATTTCATATCGTCTCTCTGAACATCTTACTCTTCTCTCAACATCCTTTTAGGGGAGAAAAGTAGCAGTTTTTCCTAATTCAGAAGGGAGAAGTAAGGGCCAGATCCGAGGGCAGACTCAAGTGCTGAAGTGCGGCAAGAATTGGCAGGCTGTGAGCCTCAGCTCAGGGCTGCAGTGACCCAGGCCTTCAAGAAATAAGTCTTGGAGAGAGACTCTCTCCTCTCTTCCTTTCCTCTGCCTTAAAAACCCTCTAGCCAACATGTGACATGTTTTCTCCAGCTTTGTTCGATTAAGTAGAGGGGAATATAGCATCCGAATTCAGGTGTGTGAATTCTACTGGACATATCTGCCGTGCTTTAGCTATCCAAGGTCAGGCGTCTGGGTTCAATGTGAAAAGAAAAGCGCATCTATAGGGAAGTTCACATCATCCTCAACAGATGTCTGACAAATCACCCCTCACAAGCACCTCTTCTTCTCCATCCACTACGGTGGGTTCATGGGTGGCTTGTTTGGGTCAGCTAGCATTTGTTCAGTTAAAACGAGGTGAGATGAATATCACTGCAGGTTATTTGCCCAGATTACACAAAACATTTTATTGATCAAGGAGCAGACTTTATCACAATTCCCTGACTACTACTGGCAAACTCACCCCTCCTGTCTACTTCTATGAACTAGTATGCTTTATTAATGCAGACTCTCTGTAATAAGAATTCAATTGTTCTTACTTCTCATCTTTCTCCTCGGTCATTTTTGCTTCTTGTATTGGTTCTCCTGTATATGAATATGTTCTGGGGCATTCTCTGGAGATTCATGAGGTGAACTAAGGCTATCCTAGTGCTGTAGGAGCTCTGCTTCCAGGTACAGAGTGGAACACAGAGCACAGAAGGAGGAGATCAGATGAGTGGGAAGTGCTTCTGGTGGAAAGAAGAACCCATTAGGAAGTGGAAACATTTTGTAAGGAATTTTTTCTCGCTTGGTGGGGCTGTAACAGAGAGCAATAGTCTTCCGAAATGACTGCCTCTCGAAACAAAAGGGTGCGATAGAGTTTATTCAGGAGTGAAGGGTTATGAAAGAGCATAGAAACTTAGGAGGAGGGTCTGAACAGTGATGGTTTTCTAGACTGTCTGTTCTCATTTGCAGGGAGAAAAAGACACAAACCTATTTGAAAATTTGTAATGGCAATAGTCTTTTCAGCCAACATTACCTGAAAAATGTTCAATCCAATGCACCTTTTTGTGCGAAGTTGAAGGTCTCTGAAAAATTAGAGGTTGCATTGGAAACATTAACAGTCTTCATGGAAATCTTAAATGGAAAGAAGAGCTCTTGAATGAGATTGGTACTTTCCTGATCTGACTTGTATTCCTAATTATTTTCACTAAACTGCTTCCGAAAAACATCAGTGTGACTGTGGCAACAATGACAATCAGCCAGCTAGGACACTGGTTTTCTCTCACTCTAGACCGATCATTTAAAATAAGAAAAAGAACGGTACTTTACCTAGTGGTGGAAGGTGCTTATGTAAACTTGTTAGTCAAGCAATCAGTGGAAAAATATTCAATCATAAATAACCAATTATAAAAGACAATTGGAATTTCTTATTAGGACTGATAAGTGTAGGAGTCTGATTCCTAATAAAAGGACTAATGTTGGCAGTCAGGTCGTGACAATAAGGTCATTCATTTGTAAACTGTTTCACTCTCCATCTCATCAAATTCAGTAAGAGTTTTACTCTGAGGCCTCCAAGATTGGATGCAGAAACATTTCTGAGCTTCATGGTAATAATATTCACACTTCTTTGTAGAGCACAACTTTAAATAAAGTCATGGTGTTATTTGTAGCGTCATCTTACCTAAGTCTTTCAGTTCAATAACTTGCAGATTCACAACCAAACAGGGATCTAGATTTATTAGTGCAATTAGTGTCTTAGGATATAATTTCTTGTTGCTGTGGAATACTGGTGGCTAAGCATAGGATATAATTATATGAACTTGCTTACAAGAACATAATACGTGTACAGTAAAAAGACAAATTGCTCTGCTTAAGAAGATCTTTACGCAGATAGAAGTGAGGAAGACAGTTGTTGCAGATGTTGGCACCCCAGCACACTCTTGAAAAACAACCAGCAAAACTGTTTGTTTCAAGGATCTTACATCCATGCTCCACCAGGTCTGAAGATCAAGGGACCAGAGAACAAGCAGCAAAGGATCCAAAAAAGAGGGACTAGAGTGGACCAAAAAGGTTTTCTCTTGAGCCTGCGGAGCAAATGGTGCATGATATAGAGGAACACACTGTGTCAACCAAACCATAGAAATCTCAGGAACAGGTTTTCTAAGGACATCCTTGGGGGAAATAGGTAGATCTGATTTACTGCTGTGTTTCTCTGATAGCTAGTTTTGTCTCAATTAGAAACGTTTTGGTTTATATCAAAATCTTGGCCCTGAGGCCAACTAGCATGTCACAGCTGGTGTCCATACAGTTACATTGTCTTACCAGGCAAAAAGAGCTGGACACATCTACTCTCCTGTTAGGAACAGACCTTCAGGCAGACCAGCCCTTGGACCATGCCCAAGATCCCTTGGGAGAGTGATGGGGGCTTTGGGCTCAGCTAGACCAGGGGTTGTACTTACAGCTGAACAATGTGGACCCTTCTCTGCTGTGTTTGGGCCAACACAAGCTACTGCTGCAGATACAGGCAGGGAAGGCAGCAGGGCCACTGACAATGCAGTCACCCTGAGATCTCCCTGTCATTGGCACAAGGAGGTTGCAAGGAGGTTTCAGTATGCAAGGGCAGTTTGTTTGTCCATCCTTTTCTTCTCAGCAGCCCTCGCTTAGCTTCCATTGGCAAAACACACACACAGGGTGGTGTGGCCGGGCCACTCTCTCCCACCACCATGAGCAGGAGCACCCAGCTTGCATCCTGGGGATATTTTTTGGTTCATGCATGGTCTTCCCCTTGTCCTAGCCATTCCTTCCTCTGTTATCATTGCTTCTTGCAAGAGTCTACTACTCCTTCCAGTTGCCTGCTTTTGGTAATGGTTTCCTCATTTGTTGGATGACAGAACCTTAGTAGAGACCCAGGCCATGAAGGACATGGGCCCATCCAGCTCATTGTGCCTGGAATGGGTTAAGGTTCGGTTACGCAGGTGGTTGTGCCAGCTTCTGGGTGAGGGTTTGTGGCCAGACTCTCAGCCTGTGTTCCTGCCCAGCTACCTACAGCTTTCCCTCCTCTTTTCCCTCTGTCCTTAAAAATGCTAATGCCAGGTGTATATGCAGCTTACTAAAGGAAATAGCAAACAGCTCTGGGTCTGAGGCAGGCTCTCATAGAAAGCCAGCAGAAGAAGCAGTGTGAACATGGCTGTCAAAGAGCTGTGGGCACCCAAGCACAGCAGCCTGCCTTCCTCACTGGTCTTCCTCTGCTCCCTACTCTGAGTGAAGATTCTGTTGCCTGCCAGTCCCCTGCCTGCAGCCACACAAACCAGACCATTCCACAGGTGATTTTCTGGACATCCAAGTGTTAGGAACTTTTCCTTGCAAATGAGGGATCTGGATTCCTGGGTGTCCTACTGGGTATGAGGAAGAACAAGCATCACCATGGACCGGGCGCTCTTTGGGGAGCAGACAGCCAGGCGGGCAATGCTCAGTCATGCAAGGCATTTGTATTGTAGCTGCTCAGGAAGGACTCACTAGGCTTTATGGTTAGCCATTAGGGATAAATGAAAGGACTAACACTACTTCATAATATGATTTCTGACTCCTCTCTAAAGATTCAAAAAAATTACTTATCTTCCAGCATGAGACTCATTATCTTCAAGACAAGCCACTGTTACAAGTCTTTATTTCATTTTACTCATAACATTTGAATTTCATTCACACTAAACAGCAACTCTACTAGACAGCCATGTGAATATCAACTTGTCAGGGACAAACACAATCCTTATGTCTATCGGGCTGACAATGATGGTATATTTTTTCAGCTCTATGTATGTGAATTGTTAGACACGAAATTCACATCAGCAACTAAAAGATTGCTTTAATCCTATTATTTAAAGGGCCTGAGCACCTATAGAGTTCAAAGTAAGCACAGGCCTAAGAAGATCAACAGCAAGGACTCTACTTCAAAGCATGCAATCTAAGCTCGTATTTTCTATCACAATATGTGTCTGAGCCTACAGCTAAGACCCTCTCAGTTTATATGTGGTATGTACAAACACTGGTTAAGCAGAAAAGTAACTGTTGCCATACAGAAGGGTATTTCTGCAAAACAGGATGTCCCAGTCTACATCCAAATACTGGAGTCTGAAGTAATCTGGGAAGTGATTTGCAACTATATGCTTCTTTTGAATTCAAGGCCAGTTGAACACTTTGGGGAAAGATGGGGCCAATACGTAACCAAGGTACAAAAGGAGGGAAAAAGAGATGGCTGTAACGGAAAAAAAAAAAAAAAAAAGGATTTTTTTTCACTCCTCTGTTCACTGTGAGGAACTTGGAGAGCTTCCTGCAGCAGAACACTTCCTTATGGGGATCGTCAGAGGATCTATTTCAAGCTGAAGTGTCTGTAGAAGAGGTATGGAACAAATAAACAAAATGAACAGGAAAAAAATGTTAGAACCAGATGGTGTTCACCCATGAGATCTAAAAGGACCCAGGGATAAATTAGTTGAAATAATAATAGTGCATGGCCTCTTATTCAAAACAGGCTAAGAACAGAGCACCTGAACGTAGTTAAGATGGTGTTCCAATTGTTCCAAGAGAAGCTGGGGGAATTAGAGCCTCGTAAGTTTGATAAATTTAGAAATTACTATGCAGGGTAGAGAGAAATTAAAAATAATTAAATAATTAAAGGGAAATTATGTTCTACAAATCCATTAAGTTCCTGTAAGATGATAAGTAGCATGCAGATACAGGAGATCTTTGGTTGGCAGCATGTGCCTATTTGTACTTTTCCATGTATTCAACAAGGGTCTTTACCAAACACCCTTAAAAACATGTAAGCAGCCACAGGATAAGAAGGAAGATCTTTGCATGAATTACATAAAAGCAGTTGAAAGGTAAACAGGTAGTTCTTGTAGTAAAGAGAGATTAATAGCAGAAACTATACTACGACTGAGAAAGAGAAGAACCTTAGGCAGCAGGATGAGTGCACACTGGCACGGCATCTTAAACTGAATGTAGATAAGCATAAAGCAGTGCACATGGGAAAAAAAAGTAACTTTAGCTATAAAGTAATGGTTCTGAGCTGACCACCTGGGTATGAAAATTAAGGATTTTATAGGTTTACCAAAGAAAACCTGCTCCGTGCTCAAAAACAGACAAAAAGCATATTGAATGTTAAAGTTCTGGCCACTTCATCTGAAAAAGTAAATTGTCATATTGGAAAAAGTGTGAGGAAGGATGATAAAACACAGGGAGTAACTGGGACTCTCCAGCCTAGGAGAGAGATGGCTGGCTAAGGGGAGATATGATAAAGATTGACAAAGACACCTCACAGCCTGTGAGGTGTGAATAAAGATCAGTTTCTCATTGTCTCTGCAGGTGTAAGACCTAGGAGGCATCAAATGAAGCTAGTGGGTAATATGTTCAAAACAAACACAAGAGGGTGGTTCTCCAACAACATACAGTAGAGATACCTGTTACAGGAAACTGTGAATTTCCTTTCATGAGATCAGGAGGGAACTGTGCAAGTTCATGGAAGTGATATTCAGTATGGATACTACCTCCAAGTTGAGAAATCTCAGGTTGAGCCAAAAGTTGTTGGAGTATTATGAGGAGGTATCATTACAGGCTATTTTCAATTTCTTCCCAAGTCATTTCTTAGACCCCAAGAACAGGACAACAAGTTGGTGAACCCTTCTGCTCAACAATTCTCATATTTCTATGGCATGATCTGAATATGTACAAATTACAGGTACTGCTTGACACTAGTCACCATTTACAAGCACTCATGTTAGACTGAGAAATCTAGACTGAATGTCTTTCCTTTCTGCCATCTGTGTTGGACTGACAAACCTTATGCTCGTTTGACTCTGGAGATTGTGAAGTCTTAATGTTAAACCTTAAGGGTAGATTATAGACAAAGATCTGCCAGGAATGAGTTAGATGTTGTCACTCCTGCCTTAGAAATAGGTTATGTTAAGTTCTTGAGGTGTCTGCCAACTATTCAATTTTACAAACCCCTCTTTGCTCAGAAGCTCTGACTGGCTGATAAGGGAAAATGGCTGCTACAAACATTGCTGTTGACCATTTCTAGAAGGTCATAAAAGATGTCAATGATGCAGGCAGAAAAAGTGTAACAAGGAAATTATGCATACGGAAGTAAGTTTTTGGAGAAGAAGCCATTAGCAGTGGAGCATGAGAGGGGAAGGATTCTGGAAAGGAGACTGCCTAAAAACACTGGAGCGTGCTGGGAGCACTGCAGGGAATATTAGGTATGTGAGCTATTTTGTACAGAATTGCATGCTTCTTGTGCTATCAAAAACACAGAGTGATTAGTTTTTTTGGAACAATCACAGTGTGCTTGTTTCATGTGTCTGAAACAGGGAAACATAAATCATGATTATACTAAAATGACTAAATCCTAAATTAAGGAGTAGTATTTGCCAATTCAGAAGACCAGCAATTACTGCACACTCTATAGTAATCTGACATCCCAGGTTACACCCGCAAGGGTAAGAACCCAGAAAGCTTCTTCTCGTCTGTCATACTCAGGGCCCCACATAGCAATCAAGTTGAATCCAGAGGAAAGGGAAGAAGCATAGCTTCTCCACGTAGGTCTCTGCGCTATCATCATTTAGAGTCACTGTTTCTGAAGACCATCAGAGATTGTCTCAGGATCCCAAGGCACTTTCGAAGACATGCCACCAGGCTCCCTATCCCTATTTACAGATAAACAAACTACAGAGCCAAGGGGTTTAGGGAATGCTTAGAGTCCAAAGAGGTGTGACAATGGCACAGAAAAAATTTATTCATTCTGGTTTCCTTAAAAGTAGAGGCACCATCTGCTCTCTAGTGAGAGGAAAGAAAGAAAAAGAATGGTTAGGAAAGTAAGGAAGGAGAAGACTATATTCAACAACAAGAATTGTTACTTTCCACTTGCTTCATTACAGCTCTTCATGATTTCTTTCTCACTTAGTCAGCAGCCTGGTGAGGACTCTCCAGGGTGGCTGGCCCACATAACACAGACACCTGCTGCTTGGGGAAATGTTTGACCGACTTCCTTTGTACTGTGATGGTTTTGTTGCTTCTTTGAATCCATGAGGACCTGAGATGATGTCTCTCCTGACAATGCTGCTTGCCCAATGAAGGACTTGTCAGTCCTGTAATGTGGTACCTCAGCTTTCCAAGCTTTTGAAATCTCAACCATCATAAAGAGGGATTTTCCTTAGCAGATACCAATTCCCTAAAACCCCAGCTTCCTTTGGTGTTCTCTCCCCTCTTTCCTCAAGCACTGCTACTCTTCTCCCCTGTGATCCCCTCAATTCATGCTCCACCTTTCATCAGTGTCAGGAGCTGTTTGTCACCACAGCTGAGATAAAGGAAAGCAGCAGCAAGGCATAGCTGTCTTTCTGCCTGGGTCATCCACTGCAAATCATCTCTACACCTCAATTGTCCATGGAAAAAGGGACATAAGTGCAATTACATAGACACTGGCAGACCACATGTTGACCGCTATGTCACTGCCAGATTTGCTTTGATGTATCTTTTTCAGGAGATAGATAGATTTCTCTGAATGAAACCAGGTCTAACTGGACAGAAAGGGAGGTCCTGACTAATTCTAAAAACGGAACAAAATCTTTGTCCAAACCAACCATAATAATCTACACTGCTTTCAGCTCCATCCCAGATCATGCTATCACAGAAACAGCCTTGAATTTGAGTCAGTATCATCTATCTTATCACATTGCAATATATTATCCTCCTGAAGATAACTTTTCCTATACAAAACCGGAAGTTCCTCCATGCTATTGAGCCATGGCACCTTTTTCTAAATTCACTGAAGGGAATTGTTTAAGACCATAATGTGAAAATGATTCAAATACATTAAGAAAGCAATAATGGAAACATGTTTTCCAGATTAGCTTGGAGTTTCTAAAAAACTAAGTTTTTCACATTGATTTAGGCTAAACACTCTCCCAAAACCCAAAGCAGACAGGCATTCATTTCATGTAAAGCTCCCTATCTGCCTTGGCTGCAAGGATTTTAGTGGATTGTCCAAAGTTATCCATCATTTTTACATCAGTCTGTGAAACTTTGATACTTCTTACTTGCTGAATATTCCTACCTAGGGGAAGAAAGGAAGATCAGAATGTTGCAAAAAGCTTTGTGACTGGGAGACAGAATGGGGAGAGAAAACAGACACTGAAAAAATATCTGTTTACCCTTTGCATATTTCTCACATGCTTGGGGAAAACTACGTATCTGAGAACATCTTATGGGAATTAAATTTCAGGAAAAAGTATTGCCTGTCTGTTATTTTAGGTTTAATTAACTAAAATGCAATGTCTGCATGAGTCTGTACTACTTCCTAAGCAGTAATGCTCAAAATAGCAGTGCTTCTAAATGCACCCTCTCATATTCCATGGAAGCTTGTATTACACAGATCCCAGCATCAGAAAGGGATTTGCTGAATTCTGATAAAATAACTTAACAGTTTCCAGGATAAAATAGTGGTGGTATCAGTTGGTAGCTTAGCCATTTTCACACCGCAAAGTGTAGCTTTCCTCCTCCCCTGCCTTCTTAGGGACATCATATCTCTCTGCGACTCAAACTTGAAAAATAGAAATATTCCACTTCCAGCCACCTCTTTCCATTAATTTTCTTTGTTTGTTCTTTTCAGCCAGAAAATAAGATAAGTGCTGAAATGGCAGCTATTCCAGCATCATCCCAGTAGCTGAAGTGAGACTTCTGAAGGATTAGTAAAATCATTAAGAAGTCCTGCTATGAAAATGATACTTTCTCCATCTTGTTTCCTATATGTGAGCTATGGCCTTCTCCACATTAGAATTAAATCTGTTAGGGCACACAGGCCATTGAAGAACAAGCAGCATACGCTACACAAATGATACATAGTTGAGAAATATATAAGCCATAGGGTATGTTTCTATATCACAGGATGGCACTGGATGGTTCTTGTGTTTTCTACCTTAAATGTAGGCACCCCGTTAGAAACATTGCCCCCTGTTTCATTGCATCGTCTCCTCTGAAGCCTTGAAGATGGCTGATCTGTGCTGGGCTAATCAGAGGACTAAAGAAGTAAAAAAAAAAATAAAATTGGGTCACTTAAGCGTTAAATTTGCCAGTGAAAAAAGCCCCTGGTCTTTCCTCCCCGTCTCCTTTTCCTTAATTATCTTTAAGGAAAATTGGTTTTCCTCCCCTCAGTGGATTTGATGCTGGTGGGAAAGAGAGTGGGGTGAGGAGAAGTGATGAATATTTACTTGTGCCAATTAGTGATGAATATTTACTTGTCAGATAAAAAGGTGAAGTGAGCAGAGGTGAACTGACTAAAGGAGGATAAGAGGTCAGAGGCTGCCCCTGCTATGTCTAGTAGTTTTTGATGGAGTGCACACACCACATCATGTGATGAGGGAAGTACCTGTCTAGTAACTCTCCCTCATCCCTTTCACAGCTTCGTGCAGTCTTGATGTAGCTGCTCAGTGTCAGGTCCCATAGTGAGCCCACAGATCATCGAGTTTTAAATTGGCAGCAGATTTTCTGCCTTCAAGGAGTCAGAAATGTTAGATTAAATCAGACAAAAAGTGATCTCACCTTCCTAAAGTCAACCCATGACCTGCAACAATTAAACTAAACCATTTCAGCTGGAGCCAATATATATTTTAACTTGTGGAAAACATTTGTATTGTATTCCAGCAGGTTACATCAAAAAATCTCTGGCAGAGTTGCTGCAGTATCTGTCAATGGAGATAAATAAAAATATAATGGAAATTGAAAAAATTAAATAGCATGTTTGGAATATTTAATTTGTTTTAGAAAGGTTTGTAAATAAACTGGCTCAAATAGCCCAAATCTAATCACCATCAGAGTTGATTTTTTCTTCTTCACAAGCACTTTTAAATCAGAGCTGAGGTAAGAACTGTAACTAAGGTGGAAATTAAAGATTATTGTTGTCACTACACAATAGTATAATATAAGAGAAAGAAACACCATTATTATTATTATTATTACTATTGTTCTGTGCTAACTAGTCCTTTGTAAGTTTGCTAACAATGCACACAAGAGTTTGGCTGTCCCAAGCTCTCTATTTACAGATAGTGTAACTGAAGAACAGAAAGATGCAATGTCTTGTCCAAGGACATCCAGCAAGCAAGTGATGGGGCTGGAAACCCAACCAGCAGCTCTCCAAAGACATGGGTGCAGCTCCATGGTAGCTCAAGGGCTCACAGAAATTTGCTCACTGTCTGTAATTAACTCATCTGCCAGTGCCAGTGCAAATGCAAGGGAGGAGCCAGGGATAGGTGGCTGAGGAGTGCAGCAGCTTTGATTTAAATAAGCTTTAACTGTCATAGAATCAAACTCCTTAATCCCATACACCCATGGTCAGTCCTCCAGGGCACAATACCTGTGTTTTGAAAACACAACTGCAAAGGCTGCAGTAACAGGCAGATTGACACATGGGCATCATTAGTCATCAAAATACCTTAGATTTGTAAAGGAGGTTTTGCTCCTTTTATGGAAGAACTAGTAATGGCCCTTTCCCACCATTTTATTCTGTCTGTGCTTTTGTAGATTTTGAGTAGAGCAGAGATTGACATTGCATCCCCATTCCAAATCTGACTATCATTCAGGTGTACAGGACTACAGTAAGTACAGATCAGGGTTCTGTCTTAAGTTTGTTTTGCAGGAGAAGTCCTTAGCCAACCCATATGCACACCTGCACCACCACCAAAACACTACCACCCAGTGTCCAATATGAAAGGACATCGTATCACTTTGCATCATCTGGAGGCCAAAAAACAGCAACACTGGCTCAGGCTAATGGGCTTTACATTTTTGTCCTCCTGGTTTCTCTTAAGGTTGGAAGCATTCAAATTAAAGCACCTCCCTTTGGCAAGCACCAGTCATTACTGAAGCATTACCCTGAATTGCCTTCTCACCGTACCCTTCAAATGGCAGAGAGCAGACATCTCCTGTGTGCTTCTGATCCAAATTCTTCCCTCTGGGAGGTTTCCCAGGACCCTCACTGTTTTGATTAACAGAATCTGTTTCTGCTAGAATGGTTGATAAATGAAATTGGATTTTGTAGCAGAAAAATTAGTTCCTGGTTATAGAAGGATTAATGGTTCCCCCTCTCTTTAACATGTGCCCACTGGCAGGGTTCTCCACTGGGTCCTGTGTGTGTGCTGAGACAATCTGTTCCTTTGGCTTTCTCCTACACAAGGGATGTGTTTTGTTTCATTATTTTCCCCTGTTTTTCTTCTTTTGCCTTCTCACTATGGGGGAACTTAGAAAGAAAGCAAGAAGGGTGGAGAGAAACAAGAATGGGCTCTGAGCACGTGTAAAGAAACGCCTGCACACTTGCACCTCAGAAAAATGTGCACCTCTCCACGAAGAAGAAGAGAGACAGCTTGTTTCACTCTTTTCTGAGCAAGGCACTAAGTCACAGCAGGCAAAACAGCCAAAGCAAATAAAGCCTCATACTGATTTTAATCAAGTACTTCATTCTCTCAGCCAGGTGAAAAGCCTTACAAATGTTTGGGTTTGAGTTGCTGTAAAACCTTTCCTTCTGTAAAGCGCAATCCCTCGGCTTTAGCAAAGCTGCGTTATTAATAAGCATCAGGGGTTTAGAGAAACAAAGGCTGGAGGAGGGGAGGGGGAGCCTTTTTTTAGGAAAGGGGCCAAGAAAGACAAGATGTTTAGGAGGGGGAAGTATCGACACCCTTGGAATAGAGAAAGTGTCGAATGCCAGCTGCAGAGCGCCTAAAAGAATGAGTGTCTCCAATGCTTTTGTCTCCTTATATGGTAAAATGATAGAGAGGGGTTTCACTAGGCTGGGGAAGGCAGCAGCCTCTTTCCACACAACACTGACTGCAGAGCTGAAATCAGAAGAGCTGCTCTTCACTGGCAGTAGAAAGCCCCAGCTAGCTGTTCAGCTCTCCTCTGCAAGCAGGCCGGTGTGATCTTTACACATTTGTTAATGGATGGGACCCCTTGTCCCTGGTCCAGGAGGTGACATTAACTGCCCGCTACTGCTCTGTAAGTAAATATCCCTTTTTTCCCCCTCCCCACTACCCACAGAATATGTCTTTGAAGGTGTCGCTTTAAACAAAGGGTGCAGAGAGGAGGAGAGGGTTGTTTAATGCCCCAGTGGGTTGTTGGGTAAGGATGCGAGGAGAGAGATTGCCGGTGCCCCTTTCTCCTGCACACACAGCGAGGGGTGTGAAGAGGAGAAAAAGACAAATTTCTTACCGGAGCAATTACTGCTGCATGTCAATCTGTAAAGTGACACATCAGTGAGCTGATGAGGCGCTGGGTCATTTGATGTGGAACTATTTTTAATGACTGTATTGTGCTGTGTGTGTAATCCACTGGGGAGGTAATAAAAAGTAGAAGCTGGGGTCTTAGATTCCTTACACCTCTGTGCACACTCCTGCAGCCAAGCTCAACAAAGAAGCATTTTTGCACTGTAGCAAGAGCAGATGCACATGAAACAAAGGTAGCCTTTCCTCTTTGCAGGCAAACACTGTGGACAGATTGTGTATGGGAAAAATAGGGAGCCATCAGCATCATGTTGTTTCTTTTTATATGGAGAGAATAAATTAGAATGCAAATCCCAATTAATAGCTCTGAATTCCTTTTTTTTGTGCTTCTCTCTGTGTGCATGTGTGTGCAGCCACAATAAACCAGGTCCTTAATGTGTGCTGTCTAACATGGATTTCTCTGTGTACTTAATAAAGGAAATACTAACTTTCATTGTCTGCATTAATGGCTGTCCTAAACTTTCTACTTCCCTAAAGGGATATGGCTTTTATTTACTTCACCAGGTACCTGCATATTTCAGCTTTGCTGTATACAGGCACACATATAGTCACAAGAAAGCAAGTCTGATAAAATCTATATACCAGCAGCAGTCAGTCAGTCTGTTGTTGTTACTCCCATGACTCCTATCTAGTGGTATATTAACTATGATTGCTGGTTGACATTGAGATTGTCATGGTCAGTAGCTATAACATTTATTGTTGGCTATACATATTTTTACACTGTCTTATATAGGAATTGTCCTAGAGGAGACCAACATAAGGCTGAGTGTTATTAAATACATGCTTTAGAATGTGAAGGAATGCTATAACTAAGGTTGCCATTAGGTTTCTACTATGAACCCTACTTTCATCACTTCATAAATTTATGGGACTCCTTGCTTTCTGGCTAAAATCTTCTGTGCCTTTTATCAGCCAGATGGTAAACTTTGAAAATGATTGCTTCAGGCATTTGGATTTGGAAGGCAGAAAAACAGACTATCTTTTAAAATTGTATGAAAATTTCTGTCTGTTTTTTTGCCCCTGTAGATATAACTGGGAAAGGATGTGCTCCAAAGGCTGCTCTGTCAATAGAGTCTGTTTCTTTATAGAGAAAATAATAATAATTTTAAAAAGGATATGAGGTACTATCTTTATTGAAAACACAGCTCCTAACACTGCCATAATTGCACTACTGTATCCAAAATCTGGCCAGAGTACCAACAAAACTATCTTCCACCCTAGCCATAGCATAGATAATGATCTTTGACTTCCAAGCCAACATGTGGTTGAGGTGAGCAGGGCAGCTGAAAGGACACAAACTGCTATTGCTGAGAATTTGTGAAAGTTACCTAGGGTTCCCACCTGATATCTCCATCTGACTAGCAGGCCTGAGGCTGGAGATGGACTAGTTCTTGAGGTATTTTGAGAAGAACCCAAGACGGCAGAAGTGTTGGAGTAGAATATAGTTATTTTTGCTTCTCACCATTCTGCTGGATTTGCTTGCACGGGAATCAGCAGTGCTACACATGCAAGCACCAAGTAGTCACTTGGGGTTTATAGCAAAATATTACTAATTTTTGCGAGATCACTGTTATCACATAGCAGTGGCTACACTGTGTCAGATATTGTCTATATACGCAAAGCTCCTGCCATGAAGAGCATGTAATGGTGATTCCCAACTAAAGTACTTGGGTACAGATAAGGACCTGTTTCCTACCCATGATAATACAGTTCCTTAAGGAAATCTAGGGAAGCCTTTTCCCTGAAATCACAAGTTTCCTGTTCATACAGACATCAACACTCCTCTCTGGCACACCACATCAGAAAATAATCAGACAACTCCTTCAATCACACACAGGATCCCATCACGCTTTAAACATGATGCTAAACCAAAAAGTTGGTGACAAAGTACAACTCCTGCAATTGTAAGGGATGGTGACAGTTTCTGCTGCATTGCACTGCAAATTCAAGCTTTCATCCCAAAAGAAAAAGATATGAGGAGGGCTGTAGAGACCTATATTCACAATAGGGACTCCAGGCTCAGTTCTCCAGGGCATTGAGCCCTGAGCCCAGGAGCCAGGTCTTACCTGCTGCTGTCCTCACCTCCTTGCCTCACCTCACAGGTGTCAGGACATTCAGAATTAAGGGAGAGTAGGATAAATGATAACACCATCAGCTAGAAGAAATGGCTTCTTCTCCATGAAAATTAGGCCAAAACCTGAAGCAATGTGTGTTGCTGCTGGCCAGTATGCTGCCACTCTTTCAAGGTCCCCACAGACTACTTACACACAGGTCTGAGGCTCATTCATGTTGCTCTGACGGATAATTCAGTACTGAGCATCTTTAGAGAAACTCTGGATGGTGTAGAGTTGTAGGCAGATACCTTCTCTCACTTGGGTACTGCTTCAGAGATTGGGGATCACATAATTTGCATTTTTAGACTGATTAATTTTAATTGTGTGATTTTAATGTTTCATTTACATATGCACAGTTATTTGTGATGCAGATTCACCCCAAGTGAGGGTGTGAAATGGCAGGGTAGTGACAGGTTTCATGGAAATAAATCTTGGATACATTGACAGCCACTGAAGCATTAACATTTCAACAATACTGATTAGCTATATATAGAGAGAGTTTGATTAAAAACCACTAGAGGTTTCTTTTAAGGCTGAACATCAAAATACTCACACCAGGTGGGAAAGTTATGATCCTAATTTTGTTCCCTTTCCCATACCCTTCTATATTATATTGGATAATATTAACTAGGATGCTAAATGGCTACTATACCTATAGTAATATGCTGTAAGAGGAATGTAGGTAAGTGTAACACTAACATAAGAGTATTAATCTCTTCCTTTCACAGCAAATTTTCAACTTTAAAGTTACAAATGTATCAACCACAGCAGAAAAAGGCCTAAGGTTGCACTTTTGGTGGTGGGAGGTAGTTCTAGACCCTTGACAAGCACAGGCACAAGGCCTCAAAACCCACCACTCTTTACTTCATCTTGCATAATAAAAGTAGCAAGTTGCATAAAACCATAAAATACCTGTAAACATTTACCTAGCCCTATTTTGTCATTGCTCTGAAGCACTCTTGAGATTTAGATCAAAAGTATCTTCAGAGACCAGGATTCCACCTCTAATGAATTCCTCACTTCTATACTATGTTGTACATCTCACCACAGTGGACCCAACATCTTCCATCTTCAGTTAGAAAGGATCTTGCCCACAAAAATGTTGCCTATGTTCATGTCCCCAGGCTCTCTGTGTCTTTTTGTGCTTGTTTCTTCATCTCTCATGCACCACAGGTACTTTGACTTAACATAAATAGCTGATCTCTCTGCTCTCTGTGTCCAGTGTCTGGCCTCAAGCCCCAGCAAACAAATTGGACCAAACTGGTTTCATCCAGGTGTAATCCATCTATTTTGCTTAGATGTTCCCATCTTACCTGGGAACCTTAAACCTCTAAGGTTTACGTATCCTCCTTTGCCACATTTTGGAGAGCCAATGGCACAGCAGCTGAGCAGAGAAGTATGGATGCCTCAGAGCCACAAGGCATTCACTGCTACAGGAGTCTTAGAGGGTAGCTTAAAAACGTACATTAACTGATCCTCCAAATCACCACGCAGGCCAGTTATCTTAGACAGAAAGGGGCTTCATGGTCTTGCCTTTGAAAACAGAACCAGACAGAGAGACCCAGAGCTGTTCTGCTAGAGACCAGGACAAATAAAGCATTCTTCCTCCATAGAGTCTTCCCAGTTTTGCCTCTATTCTTTCTGGAAAGAAGGAAACATAGACTATTTAGGGCATTGTTCTGGTTTTGTGCCCTAGATTGTATTATGCATTATTTCAAAAATACAGAATTCAGAAACATCACTACCTGGTAGCATGTGGCACTTTCTGGATATTTTTATCTTACAGTCTAATTTCTCTGGGATCTGCAGTGTTCCTGTCAACAAGAGAAAGCTATTATTTTCTGGAAAAACAAACCTCTATTGGTTTAGTGTCGCAGTCATTTAGCTTATACATTATTTCTGTAGGGTAGTGCCAGAGATATGATTGCTTTTATTAATCTTGTACTATTTTTCTCCTCTATCATTCCCTGTTATCTGCTTAAATGCTCTTATTTGAAATACGAATTACTATGCTTAAGTAATTGCAAGTATTTGATCTTCATCTTGAACTAAGTCTTTGCTTATTCTGCAAGAGAAAGAAGGAAGACAGTAGTTTCAAAAGACTTTAAAATAGAAAATAAGAGCAAGCCTTTCCGCTTGAACTGTGCTCTTCCTTGCTATGGTAGATTTAAGAGTCATGCTCTGT
Organism: Eurystomus gularis; assembly: GCA_013400335.1. Taxonomy (NCBI): domain Eukaryota; kingdom Metazoa; phylum Chordata; class Aves; order Coraciiformes; family Coraciidae; genus Eurystomus; species Eurystomus gularis. Next base: position 151,682 of record VZZY01003560.1, on the reverse strand, counting down.
GTTATTTCAATAGGCTCCTTTTGCAATTGAAATGTATGCAGGAATGCAGGATCATACATCCTCCAGTCATTTCAATATCCACGTCAGATAAATATAGTGTAAGTGGTGTGGGGCACAGCTTCAAAGTATCAGTGCTCGGTTCTTCTGTGGCCTCTGTAGTTACTACCACTGGTGCTTGCTTTACCACTGCTGGAGTGGCTCTAAACTGGAGCAGGTCCTTACTGACTGCCAAACACAACAAACCACACAGAAATGACAACTGGAGTGTTCCCTCTCCACCACTACAACTGGGATTACTTTAGCCAGGCACATGAGGAACCTTACCACATTAGAAACAGTTTCTGTTGTGGTCTTTTTAATTATTAATATTATGTTAAGTAAAACAATCATAAATAGCAGACTATCCACTTTTCAATTCATAATAGGCTGACTGTGCAATCCAGACAGGAACCAGGTATGCATTGGTTATCTGCACACATTAATGCAGTCAGTCTCCTCAGAAAATTATCTAAAGTACCTGAAAAGAGACATTGGAATGTTATACCGTAGGCAAAATGTCAGCCATGTACAAGGAAGCTGAGTCGTCGGAAAAACCTAACTGTGATTCAGAAGAATGTTTTAAGGTAACTTTAAAAAGTCCATTAAAAACTAAACTTTTTTTTTAAAATAGCTTTTAATATTTGGCATATATGTAGAAAGGCCTGAGTGTGATACTTAGGAAGACATTTCTTTACCTGCGTTTGATTTTTTTACTATTATTATTATTACTATTATGTTCAAATATCACACCAAGTTTTCCTGGTTTTTGCTGGGGATCTTCTAAGAGATCTATGAATATCTGCTCTGAGTTTAAAACCTTCAGAAGCAGAAATGAACACCTCTGTAATTAGATACTTCTAATATCCTAACCTTAACGTGGGCCCTGGTAAAGTAGTGTGGGCTTGTTAACAGGGCTGTTCTGAGAGAGCAATGACATACTATGTTATAAGGTCTTGATTTCTTGAGACAGAGTGCCAAATTCTTTTGATGGGCTCACTACAAGATTGTTCTTCCGAAGCAGCAGCAAGACAAAAAGCTTCCACTTTCTTCTGAAGAGTGCAACCACATCTGTTTAAGCATCCTTGTCTTATTTACAAACTTAGCATAAACCCTAGATCATGGGATACAGGGACACCCAACAACATGCTCCCTATAGTAATCATGACTCCCCTTTTTAAGGACCTACACAAAGATGACAGTATGAACAATAGTCATAGTAATAAGCTTCAATGTCCCATTACGGAAGTATTTTTCTTTTCTTCTCTTTAATCAAGAAATGCACCTCCATGCAGCGGTAACCCAGTAGCCACTGGCAGGGACAGAGGATATATGGAAGGAGAAGAGTGGCTGGCTGCAGTTCCTGCAGGATGAGCTGTGCATCACTTGCCTCTCGGCACCTGGCTAGCTTTTGCATTGGCTATCTTTAGCATAAGGAAGCAAATGACCTTCAGTGGCCCATGAAGGGAGGCTTGGCCTGGCTCCCTATAGCCAGGAGCTCACTGCTGGAGGTCAGTAAGCACTGACCTCCAAGCACTCAGGTTCCTTTTGCACTCCCTGTGCTCTGCCATGTTACCTGCAGGAATACATCCTATAAAGAAAAGCATAAGCTATACCTGCCCAGACAAATAAAGAGGGCTGCTGCCTCTTAATGTGTTCTAGTAAATCTAAACACACAGGGTGAATGCTTTGGGTGTTTGTGGTGTGCATCTACTCCAGCTAACTTCTGAAGTTCAGGTGGACTCTGACTGTATGTTACTTCTTTTTTCTTCCTGTCAGTGCTACTGGCAAATGGTCATTTCTTCTTTTCCTAAGGTAAATGAAAAAGAAAGAAAATCAGCCTTCCCCCCACCCTGTCCTTGCATAGCATTATGGGCTGATTTGGAAAAATTATTCTCTCTTAGATGAGTGGCTTGCAGTTGCTGCAACAAGATGATAGATAATGAATGTGGCAATAGCTGCTAAGCTACAGAAAAATAATCATCTCTTGCCAGAAAGACCAGCATAGTTTGAACTGCTGGTTCATAGTTGCAAAGGATATAATAAATCTTTGCATCGTAGCCTTTGGAACATCAACATAAATTGTTTCCAAATGCTCTAGAGTTGCATGGCTTATGTCACTGGAGTTGCCAGACACAAATCTTCCTTTCTCAGGGGAAGGAAAATAAACAGATAGAAAATTCTCCGTGTGCACAGTTCTTCTGGAAAAAAAAGTCAGGTGAGAGCAATGTGTGGAGGAATATGGGTATCTCCAAAAACCTCTTCTTTCCTGTGCAGGTGGCTAAAAGAACATCTACTTGTGCTCCAGGGGCACAAGTAGAGCCCCAGTGCTACTGAACGAACTGAGGGCAACAGCAAGTTCCCCTTTGGCACCTACAGAGGCTTAATTCTGCGTCTCCAGATATTGTAACAAGAGATTAGGGCTTCACTTCACTGAATAAACTAAACAAGTCCTACATTTTTTAGACAGTTTCCCTTGGCTTCTTGCTCTCTCTTATGTGTCCGTACATCTCAGTGTTCAACGTCCCTGAAGATGGGTTCAAATAAGATGCACAGAACATCTCTTATTAGGCTTGCAGACATAGTTGAAAAAACAGGCAAGGTCTGGGGCAGCTAACCCCCTTTTCTGGTAGTCAATAGTGTCATGAGATGAGGAAATGCTGGGTGATTTCTTAATGATACTATAAGCCCTAATTTTTCTGAGGCAATGTGATAACTTTAACAACTACTGCTAGTAAAATGAGACTGTTTGAGCAAACAAGAGAAGAAGAAGAAAGAAGCATTGTTTTTAAGTCAGCCTACCAACTTTTTTGTAATTTTCATGCCAGTTCTTACTTCCTGGAAGACACAGTGTGGGTTGTGCTAACATTTGGCATAAGCTGTAACTTCTCTTTTGAGCATGAAATGGAAAGCTCTTCTACTTTTAGAGATGTGCTTGTTATGTCTAACATTGTAGGAGGGAGACTGTATGGCAGAAAAATCAATTTCTCCTTCATGATAATGTTGAGAGTAATCTGAAAAAGCATAAGTATAAAATGGCCACTGCAATAAAAATCTAAAGACCTTGTTGTATGGGAAAGAGATATAATAAATATGAGCTTCTGGCCTGCAAAGCGTTACAGTCAACAAGTCTCAAACATAAGAGGAATAGGTGAATGGCAAGGAAGTTGAATTGCTATTTGTGTCCATCCACAACTGTGAAAGTCTTTTGTTTTCTTCTTAAAGCCCAAAGCAGTGCATAAAATCTGCACTAAGATAAGTACAACTTTTTGTATACAACAGGAACCAACAGACCGGCAATGTAGAAGACCATGTGCACCAAGTGACAGGCAAAAACATTGCTCAGTACGATCTTACATTTCTTGTTTGTAAGACAACAATTAAATTATTTTCTTGACATTCCTGCTAATTCCAGGTTCCATGCTTACTTTACATTTTTTATTCTCTGAAGAAGAAATTAAAACCGTTAAATATCCTCAAAATATCACTTAGTAGATTGTGAGATCCAATCCAAGGCCCAGATCTAAACAGCCTGGAATTTGGGAAGCTTCACCCTAAATTCCAGCTTTCTGAACGAAACCACATGATTCCAAATTCCTAACTTCAAGAGATACTGGATCTGAAATTAGAGCCAGATCCAATAAAAGATTTACATGACTAAAACCAAAATGCAGATCTTGGAAACTTTCCTGTCTTGTCTTTTAATTTCTCATTTCTCTGGGGTTGTGCCTCAAACCCCAACCAGAGCTGCTCCGTCAGTGTGTTCATAGAGCAGAGTTCACCCCTAAATCTGTTCAGGACATAGAAATCAGGTCTGCCTCTCCCTGCTCAGTGTGAAGGGAACAATTCACTGTGTCAGTCTTAGAGAACGTTTAACAGAACTAGATCCATTTCAGGATAGTGAGGGAAATACCCAGCTGTTTTCTAAAATAGTGGCAGTGACTATTCTATTAAATAATGCTTGCATCTGTGAAAAGCACCCACAAAATAATACAGCACTCAAGAAGAAACCTCCTGTGACCAAGAGACAGGAACATCCACCTCTAAGGGAATAGTCCTTCCAGTCACAAACCACTTCTATATTTTACATTTAGCAGCTTTGGATAAAAGATAGCAATGGTATAAACTTGTAAGGTTTATACCTGTTTTTAAACCTGTTTTTTGCTTTTACACATCATGATTGTAGAGAAATTTTTCATCCTCAGTATCACACATCTACTTGTAATCCAGACCTAGAAAGGACTAATGCTGAAGAAAGGTGAAAAATGCAAATTTGTAAATGGTTCCTACTCACACTTTTAATTAGTAATAATGCAAATTAACTGTGCAATCAAATCCTACAATTTTGAAAAAATATCTAATAAAGTCTGATAAAAAGTACAGATTTCTGTCCTAAACACAGACTATTTGGATAAAGTTATCACTCTTCTCAGACTCGGTCATACACACATGCACCAGTTTATACAGGTCTGCCTCCATTCATTTTGCTGAAATTACTCCTTGAAGGAAATTAAATCCTTTCTATATTTTTCATGGAAAGTACAAATATATTATGCAGGTTGGGGGTTTAAACATGCTCAAAATGGAGAGGAAAATAAATATACCATCACCTTTTAAATGTTGTAGTAAAGACTGCACCTCTGCTTCAAGAGGAGACTAACTTGCCTGAAAGCAGCTAGTAAGGAAAGGTCTCTCTGCATAGGCCCTGTTCTCCTCCCTTACACTTTCAGTGCTGGCCACTGCTGCTGGAAACAGGCTGCAGAGGAACTTTTGGGCAGTCATTGCACTTCTCTCTCCAGCAAAAGTCCCCTTACTTTTCGTCTTTTTTGTGTCAGTCTCTATGATCCTCTCTACTCCCTTAAGGACCAAGAGCACCTAACATACTCCTAGCTCCTTTGTGGGTTATGAAAGTTAATTAGATCTTAGAGCATCTGTAGGGTCAAAATGGCTGGACTGCTACTCCTTCTGGGTTGTCTGTAGCACAGATGACCGGCTTGTCAGGCTTTTTCTTCCAAACACATTTTGGTGTTTGGTAGGTTGTCTTTCTTTCTTTAGTAGTTACTTGGAGTTCAAAAGACTTCCCAGAAGAGGAGCCATCACTTACCTACTTCACATGCATATGAAAGTACTCATCCCTTTGTGTGTGCTGGTCACCACACAATTCAGCAGTTGACCCGAGCTTTAGGAAAAAAAAAGCTTTCTAGCCATCAAAACAACTTTGCCCATTCAGACTGCCTTAAAATCTTAATCAAACCCTAACTATGGGGAGTAAAAAATAATAATAAAAACTGAAATCTTGGAGGAGAACTCAGAATTTCAGAATGCTCTAAGAGTGACTCTGACCACCAGGAGAGTGCAAACTCCAAAACTGAGCAGCCTGTGCCAAGAATACTAAGCAAGTAAAAACTTTTTGTTTAAAACTGAGAGCTGAAGTTGGTGAAAGGGCTGCAGCCGCTGTAAATGTCACTTGTGGGTGAAAGGCAGAAGCAGCCACTTAAGCCATTAGTACCCATAACATTTAAGGCTTTATAGAACAAATATGGCTTAAAGAGGAGATCAGACCTGGCAGACAGTGAAGATGGTGCAGTCCAGGTGGAATGTGCTTTCAGCCTGGGAAATTCCCCTTCCTAAACAGGCAGCTATGCCTTGCTCCAGCTGTAACCTCCAAATAGATTTCAGGTGCAACACACACTGCAAGCCCCAGGTTAAGAAAGAAGCTGATGACTCCAATAAAACCCCAAATAAATTGTCCCAGGCAATAATGAACATTCATGCAAGTAATCAAAGGAATTTGTGTCATCATTTGTTGTGTGTGCATCCAGAAAAGGCTGAAGATGTAACAAGACCTGAGGAGCAAATAGCAGTTGTCCCTAATTCAGCCAAGCTTACACATCATTTGTGGTTCCTTCTACTTGCTTCTCCCCAACTGTAATCATTGTTTGACATTTTCCTGCATCAGGGCAGCTAGCTCTCATTTGTGTCCCAGTACACCACAGCTGTTGGATAACTCATTTAGCTGCATCAGAGAAGAATCAGATATACAATCACTGACCTCACATCTCCCATTGTCAACAGTGCCGAGTCCCATGCAGGAGCAGAGATGGAGGGTTGGTGTCTCACTACACAGCAATGACTGCCAGACATTGGCTTACTGGAAATGTAGAGAAGGAAGGAGCAGAAGCACACAACAGGGATGCCTGGTAGCCTGTGCATGACCAAAGTCTACCAGCAATGCAAACCTTTGTCTTTCTTTGAGGAGATGTTGCTCCTTCTGAAGATTAGCTGACTCATCCTCTTAATGTATTTGGCTGCCTTCATCCCCTACAGAGAAAACTTCTTGCTTTGGATGTGTTGGTCAAATCTTATTCACAAATCCCATATGAATTCCTCAAATTCAGGATTCAATCCCTTCTCGCATCTCTACCACTAGCTCTGGTGAAAGACAGGTCAGTAGATGGCTAAAGTAGACGGGCTACTGTCATTACCCAGCACCGCAAAATTTATAGTCCAGTTTCTTCCTACTGTGTTGATTTATCTGACTGAAAGTTGAATTAAAATGGAAGCACAATGTGATAAGCCAGAATTGATAAGCCTTCCTGGGGGGATTGGGTCAAGTGTAGCTCAGTCTGACATGTGCCTGTTTCTGTCTTCATGACAGGGTAGCTAGACTCCAGACATCAACATGACTGAACGCTTTGACTGCCACTACTGTAAAGAGTCCCTGTTTGGCAAGAAGTACATCCTGAGGGAGGACAGCCCCTACTGCGTGAAATGCTATGAAAACCTGTATTCCAACACCTGTGACGAATGCAAAAAACCTATTGGTGCTGACTGCAAGGTATGCCAGATGTGTGTCTTGTTACAGAAATCTTTACAGAGTAGCCTGGATACACAGTTCTTGAGACATGGTGCTATCATCTGGAATGATCCAATTTAACAGCTGCCTAGGGGTTTCTCTTGGCAGGAGAGCATGCTTTCTGGACCCCTGTATCTGCTTTTCACCACTCCACTTGGCAAACTCTTCTTTACCAGGCATGTTAACAGAAATGGAAGAGCACTTCTTTCTTTCTGTAAAGCATAGGATGATCTGATACTAGAAAGTATCTCTAACTCATTAGTAGAGTCCAACTGTCCTTGGGGCCAGCTAGGATCTGGAAAGGTGGTAGAGCTGATTTTGCCTCCCTTTGAGTCAGACAGAGCTAAGCCACTGCTGGCTGTACAGTGACCACAATTTAGTTGCCATCAAGAGACAAGACACACTCAAGAAAAGTGGCCAACTCATGGACCACAAAATCTGCCTAATGCTGACCCAAGTAATAAGTCAGTTAGAACACAGAATAATAACCAAATAATAACTAAAGATTGGAAAGGACAGAGCAGAGGCCTTGCTTGCTGGAGCTATGCACTGCTGCACCACATGGAAACACCTACCTGGCACAAATAAAGTGCGACCACCTGCATTTATTTTAAATTAACCAAAATAACTGGTGGAGTTTATGCCAGTTTTACTCTGCCTAAGGAAGACAGATGATATTTGAGCCATCCAGTGAAGTGTCTGTTGGGCTGCTACAGACAGACTTTCATTCAGTATACATCCTCCTTGCACAAAATTGACCTGTTCAAGTTTGGCCAGGAGTTTCACTGACAGAGTGAATTTGCACTAGAACAGCAATTTGTATTGCATGGCCACAGGATTCTTGACCGGTGGCCTGAGGTTTGACTTCCTACATTGCTAATCCTTGCCTCTAGAGGCACCAGTTAGTCCCTACTACTTATACTACCACTTATGCTATCACCAGTTCAGAGATGTAAAAATGTATGTTTACTCAGACTTGGAAAAATAAATGTCTCATATCTTCCAAATTGATCTACCCCACCCTATTGGTAAATCAGTAGGAAAGCCTCTTTCAGAAGCCTTAAAAAGGTGAGGATGTTTCTTCATCGTCATGACAGGGAACTGGCAATAACCTGTAAGAGGGTATAAAACTGCCAGCTTTCATACAGCTGATAAATATTCAGATTAGAGAAGAGATACAGCTGGCCTGACCTGAAAAAAGCAAAATATTTCTGCCCCATTCCAGAATGTGCTTTTGTTTTAAGGTCTCTTTCTAATCCCTTGAGAAGTTATTTCCATGGGTTGATATTCAAGAATTTTAAAACTTGGACCAGCTTCAACAAAGCTCAAACAAAGTATTTAGGAATTAATCAGGTTGAACTTTTCAACCCAGATTTACGGATTTAGGGAGCGTGGGTGTTATCTGATACACAGCTTTTCTGTACTTTTAAGCAACACACAGTGTAATAACAGATAGAAAAAAAAAAGCCCCTAACTTTTTGCAATATAAGCATATCCTATGTATGTAAAGAACCAAAACTAAACGTGGAAAATACAACTATAAGACAGTAAATAAAGATTTCTTAAAGAGCTATGAAGTCTATCGGAAACATGCATCCATTTTTGTTTCTGTGACTGCTCTTTGTGCCTGTCCATGCTTTATGCTGCAACTTTTGAACATGTTGATCAATTTTAACCAAAAATTCCTAAAAGTTTTCTGAAAAAAAACACATGTGGTTGGGTAGAAAAAGAGATACTATTAATATTCCAAATGAGAGGAAAACTAGAGCAGTTTTTCAGGGGCAGCAATAGATGATAGAGAACACATTTGAAAGAGCCCTTGTAAGTGCCTCAGCCACAAGATAAGTTTCAGTCAAAGCTTGTGCACAGTACTACTGAGCATAATTCAGCCATGAAACACAAAGCCACAAAAAAATCATGCTTCTGCTCCTCATTAAACTGTATATATGCATAGGTATAGAAACATATAAGATATACACACATATATATATATACACAAGACATATATGCATACATTTTTATATCTATGGTTTTACACATTGCATTTGCAATGCATTTACACATTGCATTTGCATTTTCCCCTCAGCAAAGAAGATAAAATGTACTGTGTACATAAAACCAGTATGTTTACTGCATGTACAGAATGGAATCCATATTTATTCGTACATTCTAACATAGCCTTTATATAGCTGTAAAATTTGGAACTGAAACGTAATGGAGTGACAGTGTTATCAGAAAGGGTCACACCCAGGCCTCTGTACCTGGCAGGGGCACCCACCCTCACATCCGTATTACAACCTGAAAAGCTCTATGTAGCGCTCACATTCAATCCGCCTTTGCAGGTCCCTTCTTAGCCACCAATAGTGAGTGTATCAGCACTGGTGCATAGCATCAGCTCGCCTGAGTTGAACTTAAGCCTGTCAGACACTGGTAATACTCCAACTTCGACAGCACTGGACTCTGAGAGGATCAAACTGATGCCGGATTTTCACCTTGTGTTTTAACTATGGCACAGAAAGCCCACAAGACAACTATCCTGAAAAGAAGCTTTCTTTGAATTCAAATCAGGGGAGAAATTTCCTCACTAACTTTATATGGTAATTTATGGGTAACTATGAATGTAACAGTAACTTGTTCTTTATTTTAAATGCTTTTTTTTTGCCCACCAGAAAACCCCCGAATGACAACAAGTGCCTGAACGGCACCTTTGGACTTAGGCCATTTTATTAACTGTAAACAATTCTAGCTGATGTTTATGAAACTTTCACAGACAGCTTAAAAGCTTCATGTGTTGAGTGGTAAGAGGCACTGGCAGGCAGTAGAAAAACACAATGTCATTTCTCTCGCAGCTATTCAACATTAGCCGTATGGCAACAGGTTCTAGTAGTAATTTACTCCTTCTAAAAAGAATTGGCATTTCAACGCCTATGTCCCCAGTGAACACTCATCACACCTACAGTTTCACCCTTCTTTCTGGAAATCTATCCATTGTGTTCTCATTTGCTTAACTGCTGAAGTGTGACTTTTGGTTGATTTTGGCTTTTTAAAGTTCCCTTGCAGGCCCTGTGGCACCACAAATAGAGGAAACAGCTACAGTAATCCAGTGTTTAATGCAGTCCACAAGTTGGCCTTGGCCAGCAGGAGGGGGTGAAAACTCTCTCTGCAAAATGTGAGAATGAAATAAAAAGTGGGTTGTGAGATAAAGCTACCATGTTAGCATGCAGACCAAAAATGAATCAGAAGGGTCAGCCTTACACATAAAGTAAACAAAAAATAAATACTCTAGTAATGTGGATCAGAAAAGGGAGAAAATATTTGTTTTCCTAATTTTTAATGTCTAAACTTTGTCCTGAGCTGCAGCACTTTTTCAGTGCCTTACTGAATCATAGAATCACAGAATCACAAATCACAGAATGGTTTGAGTTAGAAGGGACCTTCCAAGGTCATCTAGTCCAACCTCCCTGCAGTCAGCAGGGGCATCTCTGACTAGATCGTGTTGCTCAGAGCCCTGTCAAGCCTGGCCTTGAACATCCCCAGGGATGGGGCTTCCACCACCTCTGTTGGCAACCAGATCCAGTGATCCACCACCATCATAGTAAAAAATTTCTTCCTAATGTCTAATCTAAATCTACTCTTGTCTAGTTTAAAACCATTGTCCATTGTCCTATCACTACATGCCATTGTAAACAGTCCCTCCCCAGCTTTCAGACTAGTTGTTGTGAAGTAAAATGGTAAGAGGCAGATGTCTTCATCTCTTCTCATATCCCTAATGGGCTGGGTTCAGCACAATACTGCTCATTTTTACCTTTTCTAAACATGCTTTTGATAAGTATGTGCCAGTCTAACATACTTAAGTGTTTTGCTACAGGGTGTAGCAAAAATCTGCTGGCTAAAATCTGTACGGCATTTTGTTGGAATACCCTGTTTCGTCTGCTCAACCTTCTGAAAAGAGCATTGCAGCAAGCAAAAGAAGTCTGATGTAGTCTTCATTAATGACCAAACATATACGGTTGCTCTTCTGGTAATAAGTTCTCTAATCTTCTTCCTGTTGGGTCCCGGTTGAAAACCAGTTCAGGAGAAAAGGTAATACATAATACCTTAAGTTTGCTTAGGCTTATAAAGCCCGAGTAGAAGACAATATTGTTGCAGGATATGAGGCAACTATACTTAACTCAGTTACCTGGTAACTCTAGTCTTGGGCTTTTCTAGTTAAAAAACAAAACAAACCCCCAGCTTTTCTTGTTTAAAAACAAAGTCACCTGCAGTCCCATCCTGGAGGCCAAATAAACCATGCTGGATCAAAATTACACAGAACTATGTAGGAGCTATGAAACATGGTCTTCCCAACATTGAAAACAGTTATCGTGACAAAGATTTCTTTGGAGATGACATCATGAAAATAAGTGAAAATAAAGTTGCTTGAAAAGCACATAATGCCTTTTCCAGACTGTAAGTTTCAAGTTATTTTACATAGGATGACTCTAAAAAGTTTTGGATACAAAGAGGATCTGCATTAAGTTTTATTTGCACCATATTCTTACAGTCATTTGACTGTGTACAAAGGACCTCCAATTGGCCCACTCTCTGACATCCATTTGAGAAACATCCATCATTCATTTGGTTGTGACAAGGAATGCTGAGCTGAAATTTTCAGCTGTGGCTGATCCTCAGATCAGGCTGAGAAAAGCACCCGTTCAAATCTGAGTAGTTTCAGGGATTGCTAATTTGGTTATTTTTTATCTTCAAATGAAACCAGATAAGGCAATGATTATTTTCCATGTTCAGAAGAAATGTAACTGGATGAAGTGTTAAATATTTCTCCCTGCAAACCCTGCTGCAGGATTTATCTCAGCTCTGCAGAGACAGGTGTTGCCCTTCTCCCCTTCTCTTTTCACTAGTAGCATGTCTGGAACTGGTCTGGTGCTCTCTGCACTTCAGCTGCAAGACACTCATACAGGACAGACCATGTCCATGAGCATCTGTGTGCATGCATCTCTGTATACGTAAACACCACTGTTCCACTTCTCCAACGTTAATCTATGGTAATTCTTCAGTCTCCTGTCTGTGCTTTATCTAACAAGTCTCTTATCTGTGCTTAAACTAACAAGAGCACGTGGCTTGTCCACTTTCATAGACAGCTGCACACATCGACGGTAAAAAGAGTCATTCTTTATATTTCTTTTAGGCAACATAGGAGGCTGCATTAAAAGCTACAGTTAAAATGTGTAGCACCAGGGACTCATTTCCCTTGAGCTGCATAAAGTGGCTGAGAAATCATGCTCATCAATATTTTAAGGATACACTCCAGTTCTGAGTCCACAGTAGTAATTTTCTTTATTATTTCTTCCTGGAAATCCATGCAATAAAAGGGAATTAGTTATACATCACTTGTAGCTTCTGCTAGAATAGATTTATTTGGGTTACCATCAGCTAGCGTAACCTAGAGCTCACATGCCCACAGTAAATCTAATGTTTTCTCAGCTCAACTTGTGGACCAGCCTGACAGTCAGACAAGCTTGAAGTCAGTTTCGCATGTGCAACTTCTCCGGTGTAGAATGTGTTCCAGATCAATACAGCCACAGCTTATGTACAAGCCAAAGGCTCCAGTTAGATACGCTACACACTGAAGCAGACCAAAACTGATTTCTGGTGACTTTAATACACTGGCCTAAGAAGAATGATGATGCAGAAACAGTTTCATCAGTACCTTGGTCTTCCTTGCTTCAGATGTGACAGACTCTGATAGCCTGCTGCAAGCACATCAAAGCCAGGTATCTTAGATTCCCTCTACATTCAAGACAATATCTGTTACAATCATCCAAGGTAGCTAAAGGTTATTCAGGTCAGTCTATATCATGGGTACTTTGGGCTGTAGTTGCGCTTCATCGCTTTGCCATGATGAAGTATCTGCTACTTTCACCTATCCAGCTAGTGTCCATACAAGCTGCCATCATAACTGACTCAAGGATCAAACCTTTCATCGTTACACCTAATCCTTGTCTTCATTACTCCTGTTCTAAAGGCACACAACTTCTCCAGGGTATCATGTTATTGACAAAATAAGGCAGAACAAAAGCAGATATCAGCACATGAATTTTGGATACAAAAATAGCTTGCAGAGTATTGCGAAAAGAGGAGAAATGCAGCAAGTGGGGAAAAAAAATGAATACATCTCGTTACAAAAGAAAGAAAAACAGATCTGTTGTCATTGTACTTCCTAGCAGACAAGTTTCACATTTTGGAAAATTCTGTTGGCTGCATGTTGTATTTTTCTGTTGAAAATGTTTGTAGTGGGTCTGGCTGAGTTCTGAGATCAGATTTAGGCTATTTAGCTTCATTTAAAGAGAAAAGAAAACCCCAACCTGTAAATAACTTCCCAACAAAGATTTTTATTTTGCTATTAGAAAAGATTAAAATTTTACAGTCAGAAATTTAGGTTGTTTCAAAAGAAGTTAGCTGAAATGAGTAGACATGCTGAATAAACAACTGTCTGAAAGCTCTAAAGTAGGAGGCTTACATATTCTATTGCAGAGTGTAACCTCTTAAATGACACATTGGGTTGTTACTCACAGTGCTTTAAGGAATTTAGGTGAGTAGCACAGACATTCAAACAAAAAATCCTTATTGCATGGTCAAATTCTGATTGAAGTTACCATAGTTTTACAAGCTACACACATCAGCTGAGCTAGGCAAAACTATTTCAGTGCTTCCTCTTAGCTGCTTATGAGGACAAGGCTCCTGCTGACGTAACGTGTGGTTATTTTAGATTAAGCTAAACCCACAGGATCTCCTCTTTGCTCTGGGCTAAGACTGCATATTTGGAGTTACCTGTGACTGCACTAACTGGTGAAGTCCCCATCCCTGGAGGTATTTAAAAGACGTATAGACATAGTGCTTAGGGATATGGTTTAGTCAAGGACTTGTTAGTGTTAGGTTAATGATTGGACTCAATGATCTTTTAAGGTCTTTTCCAATCTAGGCAATTCTGTGATTCTGTGACTGTCATGGAGCAGCTTATGCCAGGTGATCTTTAAAAACTTCATGATGCTTCCATTTACACTGGAAAATCTGATATTCTACAGATCATTCTTCTCCTCCAGTTAACTAGATGATTAATTAGGTGTTTGTAATTAATACATAGTAGATCTTGAGCTAGAACATGAGAAGTTATTTCTGCTCAATTTTTATACTCGCCATTCCTGACAATACCAGTCCCTCACACTCCCACCTCCAACCAAAGCCAATACATTTTGGGGTAAACATACTGTCTTGTAATGATCTGAGCTCCATTTTTTTTTTGTTTGAAGTCCAGAGACACTGTTCAAGTGTTATGTGATTAGGCCACCTTAATTTCAACTTTCAAATCCATCCCTTTAGTTCACAATTTTTAGAAGGATCATTTTTTTAAAATAATAAAAGTAACACTGTGGAGAGTATTTTGAATACTCAGGTGCCCATGCAATCCCCTTGGCCAGAGTGTTCTGGATCACTGGCTGCAGGTACAACATGCTCTCTCATCTTTCAGTCTGATCCACATTTGAAACACAGGTAAACCAAAACACAGGAATTGGTAAAAATAAGTTGCAGTGAAAAAAAAAGGAGTAGAGATCAGACCAATTCTACCGTTAGTGCAAATCTGTTGAGCTGAATAAATACCAAAAAGTAATAGGGAAAGGGATTTCTGGCCAGTAGTGAACAGCTACAAAATGACCTAGAAATAAGCAATAGCTAAGACAAACAGGGGAAGTCTATTATACCTATAAGGTTAACAAGTTCTAATCTGACTCAAAGCCGGGGCTTTACTCTCAAAGGAAATACAGAAACGAAACTAGTTGTTCCTCTGTCATACACAAAAAATGAAGGTTACCTTGAACTGAAAAAGTGTCAGTCATTGTCATGAGCTGTTCTTGGTTATCTTCATCAGAACATTCTGTTTTCTTGAGCTGTGGAAATTAGCCTCAGCTCCTGGCTATGGTTCCGATTTGAAAGTCTTTGCATTCTCTGAGCTTCCAGTTGCACAAACTACTCATTCTGCTTACTCTGTGGTTTTGGATTTCTACAGGATCTGTCTTACAAGGACCGCCACTGGCATGAAACTTGCTTCCACTGCTTCCAGTGCAAGAATTCACTGGTGGACAAACCTTTCGCTGCAAAAGAGGAACATCTACTTTGTACTGACTGCTACTCCAATGAATACTCTTCCAAATGTATTGAGTGCAAGAAGACTATTATGCCAGGTTAGATGCTTAGTAGGCTAAATATTGAGCCCAAACTCGGCAACATTTGTGACATGTTTTTCCTTGGCCATCTCTGCTAAGTCATGGTGAACTCTAAAACACAGTTGGTGGTGCATTCTAATTCATTTCCATGACCAGAACACGCGATTTTTATAATGGATCATGACAGAACTGTTAATTCACATGAAGCAGATTACTCTTGAAAATTAGTATTTATTTCATTTAGCATTTTTGTTAATGGGATTTATAATTTTTTTACAGCAGTATTCATTAAAAGGCTTTTGATGGCTGGACAACCAAAATTGATCTTTCTGCCCAGTCCCAACTTTGTAGTCTGTCTTGATTTGCTTCCACTTCTTGAAGATCAGTAGCACCTTGCAAATTTAACAGCTTCCTTAATTCACGATTTAGCTTTTTATGTAATTACTCTAAGTTTAGCTTCTCCTATAAAAATGAAAAATTGGTTAAAGTGCCTCTAACGTCTTTCTTGAGCACAAAGATATGAAAAGACAGGAAAGAGCTATTTTCTTTTTCAACATGAAATATGAGGTTATAGCAATAGATTGCTAAAAACTCATCTGCTCATGTCAATACTATAGCATTCTGAGATGATTTGAGGGCTTAAAGTGGAAGGAATATTGGTCCAGAAATAAAATATTAAAAGGCAATTTGAAGAATCCATGCGCATGCTCCATAACAATTACTAGTTACTCTTTCCAGTAAGTTTTTTCCTTGGCTGGTTTTGATATCGGTCATCTTAGAAAAAAGATGGAAACCACAATGTTGTGCACCTAAGGTGTAAAAATGAGGGCTCAATGATGAATTAGGACATATAAATAGAAACAACAACGATATTTAAAAGCATCCTATCCATTGGCGCTATCCATTCATGACTGAGTTTAGGCATCTCTTTCTATTATTCCATGTGCACTTGTTTTTACCAATACAGCACTAACAACTGACATGTTTGGGAGCAGCCAGTACTAGTTTTAAAGCTGGAACTACATATATGTATATATTATTAAGATTGTTCATAAAATTAATAGAATCATAGAATAGTTTGGATTGGAAGGGACCTTTAAAATTTATCTAGTCCAAGCCCCCTGCAGTGAGCACGGACATCTTGAAATGGATCAGGTTGCTCAGAGTCCCATCCAGACTGACCTTCTAGGGATGGGGGACCCCCCACCTCTTCGGGCAACCTGTTCCAGTGTTTCACCACCCTCATCATAAAAAATTTCTTCTTCCTATCTAGTCTAAATGTACCCTCTTTTAGTTTAAAACCTCCATGACCAGTGAGCTTATTTACTGAATGGATCTCTTCTTGCCTATTATGCCAGCCATAGATTGATAAGTAGCAATAGAGGCTGGATGCAGTGACCCAGATAATCCCTGCTTCTCTTACAATCTGAAAGAGAAGAAATGAATTTTAATGAAAATTTACAACCACCAACTGGTCTTTAGCTGCTTACTCAAGATAACTGTGAAGTCACCACATTTGGAGAGCAGGACGCCCACCCAGCATGTATTTTCTACTTACACAGCACATCATGTTAGTACAGGAGCTACCCCAGAGCACTACGACCACCAACTGAAGCATAATTCACTTTGAAAGAACCAGCAAGCGGCTGGATACCCTTTATGGAGACTGTTAATGCTACACTTGCCCTTTGCTTTGCTCCACTAAGTGTACAATTTAGATTTAATAAAGCATTATCATGACATGCCCATTAAATACTAAAGTAATTACAAGCTTGAACTTTCAGTCCTTCTGCAAACTAAACTCCCACTGATTTCAGTCCAGCAGCTAACAAACAGGGCTCCCCTTGCTTTGACTGTCAGTAACAACAAAATCCCAAAGAGAAAAATGTGAAAATAAAATTCTAGACTATTACATATATATATACACATATACACATCTCATTTTTTCCAGAATATAATTCCTTCAAGGACTGATTTATTTGTTCCTTGGTATGGTATAGAAAGTTACCAGCACAGAGAGGGCGTAATTCTTAAAAGGTGTTCCATCAATAAAATAGACCAGAAATATTTCCAGCATGTAAGCAAGCATCAGGCAGAAAGATAATTAACAGTTCACTTACTACACTCCTGCAAGTCAACTCTTTTAAAATAAATAAATAATTCCTGACGCGTGATTACATACATAATTTAATGAGACCAAAAAGGAAAAAGAAGAAAAATATGCAACTAGTAAACAAAAAGAAAATAATGCTTGAGAAGGAAAAAATGGTAAAACTTCACCCTGCAGTAATGGAGGTGGGGAGAGCTGGCATCAAAGGAGACAATGTGGTTCTTCATCATTAGCCAACACGATCAGCTTGTCAGTCTTCCAAGCACTTGACATCATGTTTGTTGCTATAGGCTTCAAGAGTAATACAAAACTGTAGGAGTATAATTTGTTTGTTTTTGCTTCTGGCCAGTATCAAATATTCTGACTCAAATTGCTACATAGGAAATTACAGAGTATGCAAAGAAATTTGTCCATGTAATAGGGCATCTCCAATTTCCTGGAGGCCACCTGTCATACGGTGGACTGAATCTGCAAAGTACAGTATCTGTACCCTAAAACTTCATTCTAGACAAATATGTTCAGCTCCTAACTACCACACCACTTTTCTGCTTTTTTTTTTGTACAGGATTGTTTAAAGATTTTTCTTCCTTTCACATTTTCACTATGGTTTAATTACAACTGAAAATAGAAAGAAAGCTTCTTTCTTACTGCAAGTTTCAAGATACAGAAAAACATATCCAAAACATTTTGGATAGGTGTTGCAGAGCTGTAAAACATTGCAAACTTAGTCGACCTCCATGAGGACAGGAACAAGGCCCTAGAGTAGAAGTGAAATAATCCTTTGTCTCAGACAGCAACTATACTTTATTGGAAAAGGTTGGCAAGAAGCTTGCCAGGAATTAAGCAGGTATCTTGCAGCTGTCTGAAAAAGAAACAAAGGGGTCTTGGAATGAATAAAGTCAAAACTTTGATGAGGAGTGGCCTTACCTTCACTCAATACCACCAGCTCTTATTGGCGTCTCGTCAATTCCCAAAAATCTTTCTGTGCATTAGAATTCATTACTAACTCTAATAATACCACAAAAAGGTGTCCTAAGCCTTCATTACTAGCAGTAATTTTTTCTTTTCTTTATAGGAGGAAAAGAACCACTCACTCTCTGAAAACTTAAGACAGTACCCAATACCATGCAAAGCTGATAGGAACACAAAATAGCCTCTAGGTTATGGCTGCACTGCTTATTGACTGCCAGCCAGCTTTCAGGCAAACAAGAGCTACAAATTGCATCCATCTCAGCCAGAAAAAGTTCAGTTGATGCTCTGGTCTCATTACAGGTACTCGGAAGATGGAATACAAGGGCAACAGCTGGCACGAGACCTGCTTTATCTGCTACCGCTGCCAGCAGCCTATTGGGACAAAGAGCTTCATCCCTAAGGACAATCAAAACTTTTGCGTACCCTGCTATGAAAAGCAGTTTGCCATGCAGTGCGTCCAGTGCAAGAAGGTAGTGCTCTTATTTTCCTTACCTAAAACCTAAGGGAGTGATGTCCAAGTAGGAAGAATATCTTATTATTCTGTGTGTGTTGAAAGATTCAGAACACACTGATTTTAAGAGATGATGTAATTTCAGTTCCCATCCTGCACCACTCACAGCACTTACTACAATGGGAATTCTCTTACTCAGGGTCAAATATCCCTTTGTATTGAAAGTATACAAAGAATACATTTTAAACCAAAATGAAACTAAAAACTTGCAGTGGAATAACCTCCTTCCAATATAACCCATGATGTATCAGATGCCTAAACATTTCCGCTGGAAGCAAGATGAGCTAACACTGACCATTTTTTAATATTCTAATGAAGTTCAAGACAGAGAAGTAAGCTTTACACAGAGCAAATGCTGCTCCTGAAATAAACACTGGCAAACTCAGCGTACTCAGGAGTTCAACTTTCTAGGCTGAGGATATTTTATTTGTGAATTTCCTAAATTCTATACACGGACACTGCTAAGAATTTTTAGAAATCTTTCCTAGTAAGAATCGTTTCACCACTTACAGAACTGAAAAACCCCAGTTTCCTATAGATATATGCATAGGTAAAGACAATAAAAACTATGGCTATATCCACAGTAAATTCCCTTTCCCACTGCCATGGTTTCCTCTTTGGCTTCCTTTACCCACTGCATACTTCCAGCCATGACCTGTGCCCACATTCCCCAGCCTTTCTTCCACGTGTGCTACCTGTGCGGTTGCCCTTCCAGTCAAGCAATGCTGCAGCCTGGTCAGACCCACCAGCCAGCCAGGAACAACTGCATCTTTGCTGCTGCACAGGCAAAAAAATAATGGGTAAAGGCTAGATTTTTCTTTCAGCCTTTGACCTAAAGTATACCTAATCACCTTTACTACCTCCTATCTACCTTTACTACCTCCTGTCTATCCCTCAGCTTTCTGAAGCTTCTAGGAGTTTTTTATCTTTAAAACTCTGTCTAGTGTCCAATTTTACCCACATTTGAGAGCAGGCTAAAAAGCACTTGGGAAAGAGGCAAGGACATGGATTAATACACATTAGGTAGCACAATCACATGCAAGCCTGAGTTGCAGGGAATCTCATTTTAGGGAAGAAAGAAAATAAAATTAAACTGTCCAATTTTACACCTTTCTTAGGAATAGTCAAAGGATCAAAAAAAGTTCAGTTTGTCTAAGATCAGGGGAGCTGTTTTTGTAGGCAACTTGTTACAAGAGGAAAACCTCAGACAAAGTGCAGAGAAGCAGAAAGCAAAGACTTCAGCTAAAATTGAAATATAACAGTCTTTACCAAGGAAAGCAACAGGGAAGTTGCAACACATAAGGTAGGTTCTTAACCGTGAAGAAGGGGACAGGCAAGGGAACAGAGATGAAGCACATGCATACGAAAAGCGACATACAAAGACTAGTTTTAAAAACAAAGAGGACAACCGAGTGTCAGATTATACTAAAAGTACTTTATTCTCCATATATTGTATGGGGCTTCTTTGTATAAATTAGGAAATTATAATAAATCAGTTGCACGATTTTCTTAAGGTCAGCTCCAGCCAAATGATAATTTTGCTGCTGTTAAGCCTTCTTTCTCTCCTTCCACCCACAAAAACCTCATCATCCTTCCTCTCTACCAAATCAAGATACAAACATACCACCCCCAAGAAAAGACTTTCTGTCTTACTTCCCACCAAACAGGCTATCACTACAGGAGGTGTCACTTACCGGGAGCAGCCGTGGCATAAGGAGTGCTTTGTTTGTACTGGATGCAAGAAGCAGCTGTCTGGACAACGCTTTACCTCCAGGGATGAGTTTGCGTATTGCCTGAGCTGCTTCTGCAACCTCTACGCCAAGAAGTGTGCTGGATGCACAAACCCAATCAGTGGTAGGTCTCTCATGGCCAGTGCCTTTAAATATTGTAGGTCTTTTCAGTGACCAGCTTCTAATATTAAAAATGGTTCAATAACTCATTCTGAGTAACTCGAGAGACTCAAGACACAATACAATTCAAGATGTGTGAAATTAAATACTTATGATGCCTTTCAAGTGCCTAACAAAACAAAATTGAAGAGGTCCTTAAGCTGCAGTTTCCTCCTTTTCCCTCGATTTTCATGGAACGTGGTGGACACACAGTAACAGAGATACACATGTGATGGGGTATGTATATTCTGTACCTCATTCCACTTCCGCTCATTAGAGGCAACAACAGTCCTTTCACCAGCAGAAAGCATCTAAAAGAGTATTTAAAGGAGCAACTGCTTAGAGCTTTACTGTGAAACGCTCTGCACAGAAATATAACCTCTGTAAAGTAATCAGCATTTAACAGCACGATCCATACAGCCCAAGACTGCAAATCTGAGTTATATCTGGACCATTTTCTCTCTCGTTATTGCTTTGCCCTTGTGCCTGTCCCTCACTAACATATTCTTGACTGCACAGCTCCTAGAAAGGTCAGCGCCTAATACCACAGATACTGTTTTTATGTTTGTGCAAAAAGAGGCATTTCTCCTTTGAATACTGCAGTTGTTTCTATCATATGCTGCTTTTTTTTTTTTTTTGGTCCAAAATGTTGCTGATAAAGGCAAAATAAACAAAAAAAACACCCCTCATCAGGTAAGAAACATGCCTGACTAAATCTTTTCACTGACTTCCAGCTAGTCATTCCAATGCATCATATTCAGATCGCTTGTAATTTCTCAGGTTAAGCAAGAGATAATTACTACTAAGGGACATTTACCTCTTTTCTCTTTTTTCCTGTACAACTTCCATAACCCTTTGATAACCTCCATGGCCTCTAACTCTTGAATGCTTTTTGCAGTTTGCTAACCTGCTTCTTTTCTTGAGGCGCTCTTCCTTCAAAGTTATGAATCAAGTAATGACACAACCTGTCAGACTTCTTTTTTTAATTATCTAAATGCATTTTTACAAGACAAAATTAACTTAGACACCATAAAATCATCCTGTATAAAACTATCAGACTTCTGTTTAGGGGCAGTTGCTTTTCTTTCCTTCTGTTGTTCGTTGTAATGCCAGTCCTTGGAAGTTCATGTCTGCCATTACCACCAGTGGTAACGGTCTGGTTTACTAACTCAGCCGAAAGCAACAGAACTACTTGAGGATGAAAATATTACTTGCTACAGAATAAGGGTGGCAGAATTAACACAGCAACAGATTTGTCACAATGGCATTTTTTCACTACTGTATGTTGGATCTCCATAGCAATCCATGACAGGAGGCTGAAATAGCATCACTTGATTCTTTTCTTGTAACAGAATACTTTTGTTTTTTAAACAGGACTCGGAGGAACCAAGTACATCTCCTTTGAAGAACGGCAGTGGCATAATGATTGTTTTAACTGTAAGAAGTGTTCTCTCTCGCTAGTGGGTCGTGGCTTCCTCACAGAAAGGGATGACATCCTTTGTCCTGAATGCGGGAAGGATATTTAAAGCTCAAAATAACAGGTGGGGAGAGGGGAGGAAAGCTGTGCTTGCAATATATA
Organism: Eurystomus gularis; assembly: GCA_013400335.1. Lineage (NCBI taxonomy): Eukaryota > Metazoa > Chordata > Aves > Coraciiformes > Coraciidae > Eurystomus > Eurystomus gularis. The sequence goes on along the minus strand of VZZY01003560.1, from coordinate 129,510 downwards.
GTCTGAAATACACAGATGTTTGGAACTAGCTTTGCCACTCTGTGTTTTGCTATACTATTAACATTACTTAACCTTCTTCTTCAAACCCTCCAAATGTGGAGGGAAAACAACTTCAAAATCTCTAGTAGCAGCGTTGGTGTTTAAGGTTTCTACAGCTAACCAAAACTAATGCAAAAGCTGAGATGTAAAACCATTTGGGCGTTATCAACATAACATACTCGTTTTGGTTGTTTTGGTTTTGTTTTTTTTTTTCCTTTCCACTAAATATTCCAGTTACAAGCAAGTGATATAGTTCAAGGATTACAACGACCACGCACAATACATTCATAGATGGATAACCAGGGTGAAACCCTCAGCCCACTGAAATCAATGGCAAACGCCATCCCATTTCAGTAAGGCTGCGGTCTCGCCTCAGTGTTCTCGAGCTATGTGACTAGTGTGTGCTGTCAAGTGTGTAGAAAGACTGTGAACGTAGAGGGTGTTTCAATGTATAAGGATTTGTGCCGTACCATAAAGAGATAATGATAAAACAGTTGAAGTGGGAGTGCTTCATAACAGGTACATATTTTATTGCATGACTAGCTGATCATTGTGTGAAGTACAAGTTCTGATGGGCAGTATCTGTATTACAGTTAGTCAACATTACACTGAACATTGTATTTTTCAAAATAAAAACAACAGTTAAAACAAAATTGTGATTGTGGTTTAATTGTATTTACATATTTACAAATAAAATGCTTTCACAGCCTGTAGGAACACATTGTTAAAAGCCACACAAACCCAACCCTTTTTGCACCCAATCATTATGGAACTGTGGAGTTCAGATGATCCTCAGATGGGCCTGGGTGATACAACATAGTCCTCTACTAACTGAAATCACTGAGAAGATTAGCAGTAAAACTGAACAAGTGTGTTAAAATACTGCATCAACTGCAGCTGACAAAAATGTGTTCACAGGCTCTAAAGTCAAAACCAAAATATTGTTCTTCTCAGCAAGCAAGGAAGTCAAGACAACTCAAAGGACATTTATCTTTGCAGAAATAAAAAGTTTAATTTCTATACTAGGGCATGCTTTAATTTTGTCCTGTAATACCCTTAGCTTTAGCATTTCTGTTACCCATTTGCTGCAAAGGCAACTGTCAGCAACAGCATGCTGGTAGGACAATAAAATAAAGAGGAAACAATCCAAAGGGATTGGGTACCTCTTCCCAAAGGACACTTCAAGAAATATAGCCAGGTTATGCGATGTACTATCCTGGTACGCCTTTCAGATAGAATTTGTTTGTATTATGCAAAAGGAGAAAAGTAATATGTCACGCTTCCAAACAGGGATCCTCAGATGTGGAAAGAAGAATTAGGAATATACTTACTCTGGTAGGGAAAGTTTGCTCTGTTTCTGTCACCACTCTTGAATTTGTCTCGTTTCGTACCAAGTGTAAAGTGCTCACAGGTCATTCCTCTCTCATTAATTCAAGAAGCTAAATAGATGCATCACGTAAGTTTTGGTTTACTGTACACCATTTGAAGGACTTGGCTGGCTGACATTTTTTAAGTGCACACTGTGACAATCCAATCTCACTGAATGACTAAATTCTATCCTTTGGTGACTTCATTTTATTATGAAGGCTGTAGTAAAGAATAGTCATAAAAATCCCTCTTAGATCCACACCTCCCAAAGGAGAGCAAGCAACTTACACCCTCCTCTGGGACCTGGCAGCCCCCCAGCATACTGTAGCTCTAATACTTTGCTGGGAGAAGGATTACTATTACCTAAGGGGGTAGTGGAAGGTAGTAAGAGCAGCACGGCTTCCACCTTGCCCCCCAAGCACTACAACATATGGCAAAATGGTCCCAGCTTTGGGGAGAGGTAGGGCAAACATGACAGGGCAGGAAATACACTGGTCTGAAAACTAGACTGTTACCATGCCATAGCAGCATCATGCTATTATTCCAGTACAGATCTGCATTTATCACTCCTCAGCACGTACCAACACACGTGTGCTACTAGCAACTGGAACTACAACAAACTACAGCCTAGACTCTAAACTACTGCCAAGAAGCCACCCACAAAACAGAACTCTTACCAGACTGCTACACTAGTGCAAGGGCCACCACTTCACATGACACTAACTGCTGCTACAACTCCAAAGTGCTGCTGAGCCTTTAATTACATCACAAGAACAAGTCAGCACTACTTTGTTTGCTTTTAATTGAATTTATTTAAATAGGATAAGGCTACTTAAAAGACAACTCTTTACATACAAAATGTACATTACATTAAAGTTTGCTGTACTCAAGTACAAAAACTGCACAAGTGTTTAGTAAAAGGGAAATAGCACACTATTTCAAAACACACATTCTTACCATTTTACAGCATTCGAGAAGTGCCTTTTATGTCATAACAGTGAATGGAGAACTTCTGTCAGTAATGAACTAAGCTACAGTTTTTGGTTTCAGTAGTAACCAATGTAAAAATGTAAACAAGCTTCCAGAGCACTACTGCTGGCTTCTTTTAGTGGGTTAACTAAATGGTTCAGAAGTTGACTTTTTTTTTTGTTTTATCAAGTCTGGGAGTGTTATTATTATTTACCATCCATACTGAAATGGATCTAAATTGGCTCTGCTCTGAGCCACTGAGACTTAATAGAAATGTTTCCATCAGCTTAACTGGATTTCTGCCTTATAAGGCACAATAATCCAGACGAAACACCAAGTTTCACAGAAAACCTTAAAAAGAAGGGAAAACAGGTTGGTTGTTTGCCTTTTTTTTAGGGTGCAACTACATAATGCTAGTGGTCTCAAAGTACTTCTTAGTCTTCCCACCCCTGTCCCTCCCTGTTAGTAAGTTGAGAAAGCACTGGCCTGCGTTCCACAGGTTTTCCCTGTATTTTGTAAGCATGATTGTAACCAGGAAAACAAGGAAATCTGCTACATCGGCACATTTTTACACTCAGGCATGTAGAAAATATGCCTGTGTATTTAAGAGAACATGGCACTAATCTGTTCACTACTTCCTCTCAAAGATTCATATCAAACAGTCTAATAACATACTTCCATCTGTGCGTTTCTTATTTCGTACGTCAAGAGAAACTTCAATTTGAAGTAATGCTGTTAAAATAGTTCATCTCTTATTACCAAGCTAACTTGCACTGTAAATTCCACACTCCTGTGCAACAAAAAGGAAAAAAAAATTGTCTCAGACTACCTTATCAGCATAATGGTCAGTTTTCTCATCTAAATGAATTAGATTTTTAAAGCCAAGAAGGCTTTTGGGATCACTCTGAATCTCAATAGCTATTTTAACTATTTAACCAAAAATGGAACAAAACTGAATCTTACCGAAACAAAAGTAAAATACATATGTGTGAATTGTAGTGACATGCAGGAGATGAACTATAATAATCTTGAAAACTAAAAGTGAGGGGTTTAGTATATTGTAATATTACTATTTTTAAAAGAAGTAATGAACTACCTGGTGTACAAGAGTAGACATTCTTAAGGTGACTGGTGAGAATGACTTCAGATTTACAACAGGGAACTTCTAAACTTGTTAAAACTGCACAGCAATCTGAATCCCTGTAAGGTTTAAAAAGAATTGTACTTAAACTGTTTAAATATGACTTATCTGTCTGAAAATATGGAAGTAACATTTATGTTTCAAGCACCACTGGCTTCTTCATGGCCATGTAACATGCTGGATTTTCTTCTTTGCTTCTGTAGGCTTTAGGTCATTCTAGAATACAAGAAAATGTGTAAGTATTCTTAGACACACTGCGCAAGGAGAACTGAGTAATTAACCTGCCATATTCAAATCCAGTACTGACTATTGCTGTACTCAGCTATATGCTACAACAGCTTTCTATTGCCATCTTGTGGAGAAAGTTAAGTATCACAGGCCTTCTCTAAAGATTAAAGCCAATGAATCTACCTACAAATCACATATGTCTTTTGTTTTTTCTTAATCCTGCAACTAGTTATGCAAAACTATCCTTCAGTTATGCAGCTTAGAAACAGGTACGTATTTTAGTTTCAAAAAGTACTTCTAAAGTTATTTCAGACTGCCTTCTTAAAATGCTGGTTTAAATGGGATTGTATAAGAATTAAAAAAAACAAAACAAAACATGCAACTGGAAAACCAACTTACTTTCATCAAATAGTAAAAGCATTAAAAAAACAGAGAATGAAAAGTTGGCCTTCCTTTGTAATGACCTGTATAAAAAAGTGAAATAATTGCCAAAGCCTCACATGAATTAATCTTTCAAGGCCTGCCCCAAGAAACGGTAAAAAAAAAAAAAAATCAAGCCCAAAGTAAAACAATGGGATATTGAAATGATGAAATAATTACCTTTAACCATCCAAAATAAGAAAAAGAATCTGAAGAAATTAGAGCTTTAATAGTTCACACAAGCAAAGTAAAGGCAGGTATATGGGTTTCAAGGAACATTCTGCAACGCGATGGGGTTTGGAGAGCGCAATCTAGAGATCTCTCTTCTTAAGTTTCAGTGTTAGCTTATTTACAGTAATCCTTTGGATTGCAACCACTGAAAGGTTTAAGGGAATTAGACCCAAAGATCAGAGGGATAGTTCTGTGCTATTCAGCATGAGAACTTCATTTGTTTTCTTGAAAGGCAAAGAACAGCTACATGCTTGAAAAGGCAACTGTCAATACTGTCAATTATACTAAAAACGTACCAGGCTTTACACTCCACAGCCACTTACCAAGTAGTGATTCTTCAGAGGCTGCATCACTTACTATTTAATATCATGTTCTTTAATTTCAGACAGTAAAGTAATGTCCATACAACACATTTGCCTAACTTCAAACGTGTCTGACCAACATTAACCAAGGCAGGACTGAACTTACCAGTATTAACCTGAACAACATAAACTGTAGCTAAGGTAGAAAGTCAAGTTTCAGAGGTCGTAGCTTCTGAGTGTCAGTTATAGAGTGTCACTTAAAAGATTTCATCATTGTGTCTACAAAATATTCAAATTAAATACAAAGAAGCTGTGAGGTGTATGCTAAACAGTTTCAAAACCTCTGTAAGTTCAGATCTGACCAATACTTAGAACACTTTAAATACTAAAATAAGTTAGTAATACTGGCAGTAGGAAAAACACCTCTCCAGCATAAATTTGATTCAGGGCCTCACCCATGATTCTTGTAAAAGTTGCAAAAGCTGTCTTTCAGAATAGCTACATGTTTAGGTGCTCATGTTTAACAGAAGTCTGGTGGAACCTACCAATCCACACAGCAAGGATATTTCCTGCATTCTTTCATGGACGGATTTTTTAAAAATAAATGAATAGAAAGCATTTCATGAGGCAATATTGAGAAAACTGCAGTTAGGTCTGGTGTCCTGGGAAAAATGTAATCAATGTAATTGCTCACTGCATATCTAAAGCTCCCTCTGTCGTTCAACTGAGAACAGATACTTCTACTTCTTCCTCTGAAGCCCAGACTTATTCCAGACATTCCTGCATTCCAGCAGAAATGTGAAAATGCCTTCATTTGTATCATGAAGGAATATAACACAAATGTAAGACTTACCCTTACCTTGCAGCATGTTTTAAAGAGAAGATGGGTCTCTGGTCCTTGGTCGCTGACAAACCCTTCAAGACTAATCACACCTTTGTCAAAAATAACCACTGTTCTATGTTTCTTCCCAACTGGTAGCTACATTCAGCACCATTACCTATGCTTTCAAAGATCTGCCCTCCTGAATTCATATATCCTGTCCTAGATCTCTGCTCACCGCTTCAGCTCCTCAGCCTTATTCTGCCCTGTAGTTCTCCTCTCTACAGAAAGTTGTTTGTGGCTGAATCTAACTTGCAGAAAGAAGGTAACTACCTTTACAGTTAACACGTCAGTGATCAGTCTTCTCCTTCAGAACAGCACCTTTCTGTTCAAGATCTCAGCATGTCCTTCTCATCTTATAGAAGCCCAGGTACTTCATTATGACCACCATGTCTCAAAATGAGCACTCGACCTTTGGCCTCTCGCTCTAACTAGTATGGTTTGCTGTGATAGCTTCTCATTCAGACCCACAGTCTAGGCAGCTTCGCAGATTTTCACATCCAGTTCCTTCCTCTAGCTTGCCAATTCCTATGTGAGGTTTAAAATGGATGCTCCTCCTTTAAGGATACATTCTTTGGCTTTCAGCATCTCACTTTAGCTCCTGTTACATTTCTTCCCTCACTTTGACAAATGAAAGCTTGTCCTACTGAACCATTCAAGAGTGATTTTTACAAATGTTACCATTACATCTTGTTCCTTCCCTACTACAGAAAACAGACCACTGGTTCTCCCTTTAATGCTGTTCATGTCGTTCCGTAATAACTGTTCTCCCTGACCTACCAGTAGGATTTACTTTGTTCGGTTTTTTGACTGCTACCAGCACCACCTTAAGTATTACCTACTTATTTTAAAATTACACATTTTATACAAAGCTGTCTCTCTCACACAGAAGTGTGGACAAGTACAAAGTACTTAATTTCTTCTAATCTTTTGCAAACCACCTACACTTTTCTCTATTTCTAAACGAAGACCCTACTACTGCTGCAAAATAAAGTAATCCTGGAAACTCTTATAAGAGTCTACCTTTGGGTCCTACAAGTTTCAATTAAAAAAAAAACCAACCCAAAAAACAACTGCAAAACAAGGTACTGAACATACATACCGGCAAATCAGATTCTTCTTTTGGAACAGCTCTCTTTAACTTCACAACAGTAGTTCCTGCTACCGGAGACAAAGGGTACACCTTCAGACTAGTCAACATACTGCTGTTAGTCTTTGAAACATTGTTCTGCTTAGCCTCATTATTCCTCGCTCCCAGCTTAGCGTCCTCTGATAAACTGGAGGCTGAAATGTATGTTGAGGCATTTGAAGGACCTGATAATCTTCTAACAGTGTTGGTGGTGCTTCCAGCTGGAGGAGGTTTTAGGCGATCAGCAGCTCCGTTCTCTGTCTTCTTCACTTTTATGCTTGTACTTGTTGAATTGCCATCAAATACAATTAATGGTCGTTTCCTTAAGCCTTCCACCATTGTAACACTGAAAATACAAATTGTAAAATTCTCAGAAACACAAGCTAGATGATCCAAAAATAGCATATCCAAGACATGAGTAGTGAAAATGAATTTAATCTTGCCTGAAGTAAAAGCATACCCCAAAAGAAAAAACAAAGCCTCAACTTCTTAGGTGCCCCAAACATAGGCAACAGAAATCACTTGTAAAATATAAAGGGGGGAAGAGAGTTGTAAGGAACAATGTTCCTCAAAGAGGGTTGTGAGATGAACTTTACAGGCAGACAATTACAGTTTATGACCAAAGTATGTATGCTTATATCACTGTAGCTATTCCAGAGTAACTACAAATATAATAGCTTCTAAGTACTTCGAAAGGTGAATATTTGAGAAAATGTGTGCCAGCTTACCTACAAGAACTGCATCTAATATTCTGTGCTTCTAAATCTCCCTGTTTCCACTCTTATTCAAAAACATAATGTTACAGTAGTCTAAAAGACTCTTAAGACAAGGAATAAAACATTAAGCAAAAAATTAATACCTGTTTTTTAAAGAAGCTGTCTTTGAAGAGGAACCCTAAGCTCATTTAAGGACCTTTTATTTTTTCAGTAATTTGTGCCTTTAAGCCTCATAATAGTCAGAACCAACCAATTCAGTAACAACTGATTCACAGAAAAGGAATAGTATCAAGCTAATGTCAAAACAATAGTATCAGAAAGCATCCTGGCTGCCAAAAAATGAAGCACAAAGTTATCATATCTCACTCTATATGACTTCAGAGTTTTTAAAAAGCATTGCTCAAGAATGAGAAAGTGTTTGGAAAGCACAGATGAAACAATTTACAAAGTCTCAAACCACCATTAAGTTATATAATATTCCTGTTTGGAAACTTCAGCTTTCCATACACACTTACTGTTTAATCATGATTACAGCAGTATTTAATCATGATTAAATGGAGGAATAAAAGTTGAACTACAGTGTTTTCAACAATGAAATATATTTATTAATTTCTAATTCATGGTTTTGACAATATTGATGTTAGGTATCTCAACAGACTTCAAAATAAGCTGCAGAGACTTGATTCATTTGAATTGGAACATTGATCCTGATAAACCTCACAAAATGAGAAATTACACATTGCTTACATAATTTGTCAAGACCAGGAGTTCCTTTTAAAAACATGGAGTCACAGTTTAAGAGCTCATAGAGCAAGAGTAAGTTCAGATCTTATTCAGATTTGCTTCTACACTACTATCTGTTCACAAAAACATATGTCACATAATCCTCTTTTTCTATTCATCAGGTTCCTGGAACAGATAGAGACAAAGAGAGACCTTCAATTCATTTGGGACTTGTCAAGAGATCAGACAAAACTCTTTGGCTTGTATCTACAGTAGATGCAGTTTCTAAGAGAGCTTCTAGAAAATGAGATCAGCTTCCAAGACCAGGAGCGCTCAGCCAGGCACGTTGTTTCAGTTAAATACTACTGAAACAACAGTGGTATTTAACATATCAGTTAAATTAAGGAGCACAATTCCATCTGAAAAGCCTAAAAAGCTGACACACACTTCAAAAATAAAACATGATCCTTTTTGCTCACTTTGGCTTTGTTGAAGAATTTATTCAGCTCTCCTGACAAGGAATACGTTCCCCTGCAGCCTTTTTGGAAAGCTAATTTACAAACTTGGTGAAAGGAAAGATTTTATGCCTTTTTTCAGTCACCTTCCTGAACATAGCAAGTCTGCTTTTCCTGTGGAGTTTTTTGTTGGTTTTTTTTGTTTGATTTTTAATTCAGCTTGGTCAAGACTGACAAGTCAGGAACTAACTGCAATTCTAGGACGATTTGTTACCTGTTTTAAAATGAATTTTTGAATTGTAGCAGTTGTACAAATAATCACATGCTACAATAGAGGTAATGTTTCCAGAGAAACACTTTGGGAAAGTTCCAAAAGAAATTTGGATGCTGTACTGTCAAGAACTGTCACATTTAATTTTTAAATACATGGCTCACAGAAAAATACAGAACCTTGGGTGTGACATTCACTTTTGTTATATAAAGTATAGGTATCTTAAAAGCTTCAGAGTAGGAGTCATGTTAGCCACCACTCTTCTGAGGGAGGACACTGATGCTAACTAACAGCTAGGAAGAACCATTTGGGGATTGCATCCCTTCCTACAGGACACTCTGTAAAACCTAGATTTCAATGCGCATCTCCTACATCCTAGAGAAATGTTCTAGCCAGGTTTCAGGCTGGGCTGGATGGAGGGCACACTCTAATCCTGCTGTTTACTTTGTAGTGTGTGGTAAAGAATACAAGATTTACTAGAGGAAGCAAAAGCTTCTCTACAGGAGTAATCACATGATTACTCATGTAGTCAGGATGGCCTCTGATCAACTCAAGACTATGAGGACAATTTAATGCAAAATGCTCCTATTCTTGTCTAGCTTAGCTGAGCACTTGAGGGAGCACCATAAAACCAGGAAGAAACGCAGGCTTTACCTCCCACATCCTTATTATCCAAAATAATTGCCTGTAACCAAAACAGGCAGGAGATCAGCTCTTCTGTGAGTATGTGAAACTGGTCACAAGTACAATGTTTTACAGTGAACTTAACATTATCAGCAGTATTTTTAGCAGTACTCAGAAGATGCTGAACTAGCCTCTCACATGACTAAGCAGAAATGAAGAGCTCTACCAAGGCCACAGCTCTGAGCATGCACAGCCACAGTGCTCCTGAAGATTGGGTTTGCAGGTGAGAGTCTTCAGAGTCAATGGCAGTTCAGAAACCACATAAACATTTTGAGATTCATACCATCCTCTTTCTTCCAGCAAGCAAGACGATCATAGAATCGCAGAATGTATTGGCTTGGAAGGGACCTCTAAAGGCCATCTAGTCCAACCCCCCTACAATAAGCAGGGACATCTGCAACTAGGTTAGGTTGCTCAGAGCCCCATCAAGCCTGACCTTCAATGACTCCAGCGATGGGGCCTCCACCTCTCTGAGCAACCTGTTTCAGTGCTCAACCACCCTCATATTAAAGAGCTTCTTCCTAACGTCCAACCTAAATATACCCTTTTCCAGCTTAAAACCATTACCCCTTGCACTGTCACTACAGACCCTCAAGAACAGATCTCCCCCTGCCTTCTTATAGGCCTCTTTCAGATACTGGAAGGTCACTATAAGGTCCCTCTGGAGTCTAGTCTTCTTCAGGTTGAACAGCCCCAACTCTCTCAGCCTGTCTTCATAGGAGAGGTGCTCTAGCCCTCCAATCATTTTTGTGGCTCTCCTCTGGACATGCTCCAACAGGTTCATGTCCTTCTTGTACTGGGGGCTCCAGATCTGGATGCAGTACTCCAGGTGAGGTCTCACCAGGGCAGAGTAGAGGGGCAGAATCACCTCTCTCAATCTGCAGGCCACACTTCTTTTGAGGCAGCCCAGGATGCAATTGGCCTTCTGGGCTGCCATTGCACATTGGTGGCTCATATCCAGTTTTTCATTCACCAGCACTCCCAAGTCCCTTTCCACAGGGCTGCTCTCCAGTATGTTCTCTCCCAGCCTATATGGATAATGCTGGTTGCCCCGACCCAGGTGCAGGACCCTGCACTTGGCCTTGTTGAACCTCATGAGGTTCACCTGGGCCCACCTTTCCAGTCTGTCCAGGTCCCTCTAGACGGCATCCCATCCCTCAGGCATATCAACTGCACCCCCCAGCTTGGTGTCATCAGCAAACCCGCTGAGGGTGCACTCAGTGCCACTGTCAATATCATTAATGAGGATATTAAACAACACTGGTCCCAGTATGGTCCCCTGAGGGACACCACTTGTTATCTTTTTCCACCTGGACATTGAGCCGTTGACCACTACTCTCTGGAGGCAACCATCTAGCCAATTTCTTACCCACTGAACAGTCCACCCATCAAACCCGTACTTTCTCCAACTTCAAGAGAAGGATGTTGTGGAGGACCATGCCAAAGGCCTTGGAGAAGTCCAGATAGATGACATCCACATTAGTAAAAGATGAACTTTTCTAGACAGTATTTTGCCAGCATAGTTGTTAAGTATGGAAGATGTGATATAAGCAAAATCAGTAACTGCTGGAAAATCTTAAAACTGTCTAAAAAAGAGCAGAAGACCAAGCTTAGTATGCTAGATGTTAAGTGCAACTGGTAAAGAAGAGCAGACTGGTATATTAAACATACCTTCTTTTACTTACAATTTTCCCAGCAAATGCTACACAGGTTTAATCATTACTGAATTTTAATGTGTCAAAATAAAACCCCCTAAACTTATTCTACATATAAACTCTGGATGAAGCCATTCTCCCGTCTAAAAATTGTCATTGCCTCTTTCTCTCAAAAACATCCAGCCTGCTATCTTTGTCTGATAAAACAATTCTTTTATGCCTATTACAGCATACCAACATTTTTTTATTATTCAGACACTAACTTCACACTTTCACCCTCAAGTTGCAAGTTGCAAACAGCAGTATTAAAACCTTTTATGTGCATGGAAAAAGAAAAAACCTGACATAACAAGACAACTCAGTGTCCTAGTCACTGCTGAAAATTTAAAAAATAACAAGAAAGAGAATAAATCACCTGACAGAATTTGTTTAGCTCTTCCCAGTTAGAAACCTCAGTAAAGCTAAAACAGACTCATGAAATCATCAAGCTGTAATACTGCAAAACTATAATGACAATTTCCATCCACCTTTCCTTAGGATTTACTGCTGAAGCTAAATCAGAACACCATCCCTGCACATCACATGTTAAAGTCAAAGTCTTGGGCAGAGCGAAGGTCGGGAGGAGGAGAGATCCAGTAAAATAAATTTCTGAGGAAGATTTTGCTTTCTGATCAAACAGAAAGATTTTAAAAACAAGGCAGAATGTTTCTTTCTGAAAGCAGATGTTAGTTTTGAACTAGACACACAAAACTCCTGCAGGACATAGCCCGAACTCTACAGAAGACCAACCCTGTTCAGGAAGCAAGCGTAAATAAACAGCTTCTTGTACTTTCCTTAAACACTGTAAATGTCTATTGTTTGACAGTAATATGATGAAACAAAAAAATAATTATTTTTTTCTTCATTATAAAGAATCTTGAAACGTACCAATAACCCTGTATCAATACAGGTTGGGGGATTAAGGAATTGAGAGCAGCCCTGCAGAGAAGGACTTGAGGGTATTGGTGGATGAAAAGCTGGACATGAGCCAGGAATGCACACTCACAGCCCAGAAAGCCAGTGATATCTTGGGCTGAATCAAAAGAAGTGTGGCCAGCAGGTCTCGGGAGGTGAGTCTGTCTCTCTGCTCCACTCTAGTGAGACCTCACCAGGAGTACTGCGTCCAGCTCTGGGGCCCCCAGTGAAAGAAAGACACAGACCTGCTCAAGCAGGCCCAGAGGAGAGCCACAAAGATGATCAGAGGGACGGAACACTATGAGGACAGGCTGAGAGAGTTGGAGTTGTTCAGTCTGGAGAAGAGAAGGCTCCAGGAAGACCTTATTGTGACCTTTCAGTGCTTAAAGGGGGCTTGTGAGAAGGATCACAGAATCACAGAATGCTAGGGATTGGAAGGGACCTTGAAAGATCATCTAGTCCAATCCCCCCACCAGAGCAGGATCTCCTAGATCAGGTAAGGCCTGCAGCAATAGCACAAGGGGTAATGGTTTTAAACTAAAAGAGGGTCAATTTAGACAAGATACAAGGAAGAATTTTTTTAAATGAGGGTGGTGAAACACAGATACAGGTTGCCCAGAGAGGTGGTAGAAGTCCCATCTCTGGAAACATTCCAGATGAGGTGGGACGAGGCTCTGAGCAACCTGATCTAGTTAAAGATGTCCCTGTTCACTACAGGGGGCTTGGACTAGATGACCTTTAAAGGCCCCTTCCAACCCAAAGCATTTGATTAAAAGAACCACTATAAGCTAGACACCATTAATAACATTTAGATTATTTAAAAAAAAAAAATTATCTTCCCCTTTTTCCTATTATTGCAGTAGTAGAATCTAACACTTCTGACAGAGGAGACCTGATGCTTCATTCTCTGTAAACTGTAACAACATCCAAAAGCCGTGCAAATTTCATTAATCAGGCAAGCACAGAGTAAGCTAAATGCATTGTCCTAAATTCTCCAGGTTTAGCCCAATGAAAACTAAATTACCTTTTCTTCTCACTTTTCAACTCATTTTGCTGTCTTTTCTTCTCCATCATTTTCCCCCATCTATTCTTTGGTAAGTCACGCTGAGGAAGGGGAATGGCATGTTGAATATACAGATCAGTGAGACCATCTTTGTCCATCTTTACATCACTTTCAACTATTATATTCTTCTGTGGGAAACAGAAATAAAGTTGTTATTATTATGAAAAATTCAAACCACAAGCATGTTTATGGCATAATTTCTTTTTTCTGAAAGCTGCTTTAAGGTAGCATATTAAGCATAAATGCCAGGGTTTCAGAACTGAGGGGGCTAGAGGAGCGACCAGTGTGGAGAGGCCATGAACTGCCTGGTGTCAATGACAGTCTGGTCTCCAGCCTTCCTGTTGTCAACTTCCCTAGTTTTCTGTGTGAATTACAGTCAGTCTCTTCCTTCAGTGAGGCAATGGGAAATGCTGGATGTTTCAATCAATGCATAGTGGCTTCCTTTTCCACCACCTCCAAGAGCATCTCTTCACTTATCTCCTCGTGTGCCACTTCTGTGTCTTTTGCCCCTGGTTGCTGCTGCTCTTTGTTAACTGCATTTGAGCACTGGTGCCATGAGCTCCTCTGCTTGAAATTTTGGTCTGTGGTGAGCTGTTTTCATCAGTGTCATAGACAGCCAGATCCCGCTGGGACTAGTACTTGGCAATTCATCACCTTGGCACACACAGGTCAACTCTGCAGCCACTCCCTATCCAAAACTGCAATTTTTCCAAACAAAAACAGTGGAGAAAAAAAGAGGGCAACATTACAATAGATATACCGTTGATAACTGATGTTTTCATGCACTCTTAAACACATTTCCCTGAATCCAACTACAATACCAATGTTCTTCTTCACACTTCAAAAAATCAGGCAACTAGAACATAATGCAGCTCAAACTTATAGATGTAGAGCTGTGCTTCCTTCCTCAGTTCCCAAAGAATAAGTTGCAAAGGGAGATTTCTAGTAAGTGTCAGTTATAACAGAACACCGCTTTTCTTTCTAATCACTCGTAGGGTTGTGAAAACAAAGTTTCTTGCTATCTCCTGTCAAATTTATTAAGAAAAAAAAATCCCACTAACTTCCTACAAACTAGAGGTCAATGAAAGCAGGTCAAGTCTCCATCACTACTGGTTTTGGCAATACTTCATGACTTCTGATGTGGGCCTAAAAGCTGTACTTTTTTTTAAACTACATAGACAACAGCAAACAAAAATGCAGCAAGTTCACACAACAACAAAACTCTGCAACTGTTTCACACATCTAAGATTTTCAGGCAAGGCAGTAACGAGTATTCTAAACTGCATCAACTGAAGCTTCATAAGGTCCAAAACTGTTTATAACTCACTTCCAAATTCAATCTTATTAGAATTATGCATACTTTACTTAAGCATTATCTTGACTGATTACCTAGGACGCATTTCTTTAATTCACTGGGTGGCAACTTTAACAAAGTAACGATCATTCTTCCGCACCTAATTTTACTGTGTTGCAAACGCTGTTTCACAGATATGCTGACTTGGGTAATTACTTTTTAGCAGCTACAGAATTCCAGCGTAGCCCCTTGGCAAACACGGAGACATCTCTCGCACTGCAAGCCTCCTCTAAGCAAGCTCCTAGCACACGGAGCCTGGACTGGGTTTTGTTTGTTTTTCTCCTGAACGCCTCTTGCACACCCGTTAAGGGCGGTGCAGAGACTGGAAGCTGCAGGAGGACTGGGAGAAAACTTCCCGTGCAGGGGAAGGGAGGCAGGAGCCGCCCTGGGGAGTAAAGCGAAGAAACGAACTGGAGATATCTAACGCGGAGGGAGGACACGATAACAAGCGGCGCCGCGGGACCGGGACGCCTCCC
>VZZY01003560.1:93311-112305 GCA_013400335.1 Eurystomus gularis | reverse complement strand
AGGCTCTGTTGGCTGCCGGGGCGGAGGCGGGCGCGCCGGGGGACCTGGGCGGTGCGGAGACAGCGGGACCGGTCGGTACCGGGCCTGGTTTGCGCCTCCCGGTCGGGCTGCGGGCGTGTGAGGGGACAGGGCTGAAGTGAACGGCGCGGCGGCACAAGCCCGGTGCCCGGGATGAAACGCATAACCCCGTCCTCCCGGGGGCTGGGCCGGCCGCCCCTGGAGCTGGAGGGGGCCAGCACCTCGGGTCTGTGGAGTCGTATCCGAGGGTTAATTAGAGCTCGCACGCAGTTAGTTGCAGAGGGTGTAGGAGTACGTGTACGTGAGGGAGCAGCGCGGAGGTAAGGCAGGGAGGGTGCGGGTTTGCAGGGCTGCAGCAAGCCGAGTGTAAATGCCAAGCAAGGCGTTACTTAACGAGACTGGAGAGCTGCGTTCCAGCTTTTGCCAGAAATGAGTGCACGCGGGGCTGCTGGTGCACTTCGGAAAGTCAGATTTAGTGGACTGATAATTTGCTTCCCTATTGATTATGTTTTGACAGCAAACATCCCTGTTATCTCGTCTTCCGGAGTTCTGAACGTCTAAAAAGTAGCACACTGAGTGCCATTTGTAACTGGAGTGGCCTCTTGCGCTTTAAAGGAACAGCATGTCCCGCAGAACCTGTTTCTTCCCAGTGTTCACAGTCCCCTGGGCTCTTACAAATGAGAGGAAAATAAATGTTTAAAAAAAAAAAATCACATCCTGATTATATGTATTGACGCTGGTTGTTCTTAGAAGGTTTTTTTTTCCAAACATGAGTGTTTTTATTTCTTTGCTTGCAGATTTGTGTTATTTTTTGTTCTTTCTGCTCAGGGATTGCGTATCTATTTTGATTTCTTTTATACTGGTTGTCTACTTTCATTTAGTATGGTTTCGCAAGGTTTTTAGTGCATCTTGATCAAGAGAAGAATTCTGTAGTTCTCCCAATGGCACACATTAGCACTTTTACCTTTGGCTACAGGAATGTGAAGTTGTTGACAGCTTCAGGTAGGAAAGCTGCCTGACCTCTCCAGAGGACAGTTTATCACTTCAAGCTATACCCAGGCTCTTAAAAATGGTTGGGTTTTTTTTTTGGCAGTCAACCTTTGGTCGGCCCTCTTTAACTTAATACACTGTGTTTCTTTTGATAACGTTTGGCAGATAAGATGGCTGTGTTGCCAGAGACTTGCAGTATCATATTACCTCAGGCTGTTTCTCTAGTACTTCCTGGGTTCAGGTGTTTTTGTTGAAGGTCAGAAGACTAATTTACACCCTGGGTAAGGCTGCAATTTTAAAATGTCATGGAAGCCCAAACTAAAATATTTTTAACTTCTGAAAAAAACCACAGGAAGTAAAAAAAGATCAGTAGTATCTCTTTGTGACATGATTTACTTCTGCCTATATTCTTAGTTTGATCTAATTTTATTTAGTGGCTACATGTGAGTTGTGTACCTTACCTGTTTCTCACTGAGTTTTGGAAATTATTGCTATGATTTTCAATGTTCTGTTACAAAAGTAAAGGGTTCTTTTAAAATGTAACAGTTTGAAACTAAATTCATTTTGAATATGTTCAGTTTCAGGATTGTTCACAAGAGCATCTTGTTGATGTTGGTGTCTCCCTTGGTCCACAGAAGTTTTATTTGGTGTTTTATATCTCCATTTTATGTGTGGACTAGGCATAATTGTATATGTTACTTCTCAAATCCATTCAAGATATTCAGTGTCTCATCTCCCCCTGTGTTGTCACTACAGACCAGTCATGACAAATTAAAAGGTGATTAAATGAGGGCAGCAATTTCTCATCTGCTCTTTCGAGTGTTGAGCACAACTGTCTGCAGGTTTCTTATAAAAATAACACATCAGGAGCACAATGAAATTACACAGACTGTTTTTAAAACACTAATAATTACTTGATAAATGGTATCTGTCCCTTGACAGTGCTTGATTGCCAAAGGGTAGATGTAGTTTGTAAAATGAACACTGTAGACCTT
Organism: Eurystomus gularis; assembly: GCA_013400335.1. Taxonomy (NCBI): domain Eukaryota; kingdom Metazoa; phylum Chordata; class Aves; order Coraciiformes; family Coraciidae; genus Eurystomus; species Eurystomus gularis. Next base: position 110,302 of record VZZY01003560.1, on the reverse strand, counting down.
AGGGATATGGTCTAGTCAAGGACTTGTCAGTGTTAGGCTGATGACTGGACTCAATGATCTTAAAGGTCTTTTTCAATCTAGGCAGTTCTGTGATTCTGTAATACTAGAAGTGCTGCTTAGCATTTAAAGACAGACTTTTGGAATGGTTGTGTGATAGTGGAGAACAGAAGGTCTTTTAACTTCCATGATATTGCATTTTGAGCTTAAAGAATGCTTTACAGACCATGCTTCCAAATTTGCTGTGCGAATGTACTATATAATTGCTAGTGCATGTAGACCGATACAGGGAACATGTAAGTAGCGCTGAGGAGATTCTGGAGATGCTAAAAAAACTTGCCACAAAACACCTTTTATTATAAGAGGGATCTTGCAAGAGTTATTATTTAAGTGGCTTGGAAGTTACGCATTTCTGATTGCTGGAGCATAAGGAATGTAAAGTATGTGTTAAAATGGAATATACCTGTGATATTTCCCTAAGAGATTATGTACCAATAGGCCTAAATTGAGTGTAAAGCAACAGGTAGCTCTAAATGCCCTGTGGCTTCTCTAGAAACCTGAGAGCCAAAGCTTGTATCTATTCATGTACAGGTAAGAGAAATCTGTTGATGACAGGTTTATGAATCACTAAGTACTAGCAGAAACCACTTGTAGTGCCAAAGTGTATGAGAGAACCACTAATATGTTGGTTACTTGTGGAGAAAGCGTTGCTTCAAAATACATGAGTGCTATTGTGAATCTGCTTCAGAATAGACTTGAAGTGGAAGTGTATAATTCCATTTATTCCTGTGGTTCCTAATGTACTCAGTCTGGCTTTTGTAATCAGGTTGGAAATATAGACTATTAAAAAGTGCAACAGCGAAGTTTTTGTATTGGTGAATGTTAAATTGCTACTTCATTTGATTATGTGTGTGGAGGCAAATTGTGTTCTTTTTTTCCTCTTTAATCAGATCACCCAGAAGACACAATGAGTGTTAAAGCTTTTAAGCTCGTTTCTGCTGTTGAACGGGAGATGTTAATGGGAGACAAAAATTACATCAACATTGAATGCATTGAGTGTTGTGGAAAGAACCTCTACATTGGAACCAATGACTGCTTCATTTATCACTTTCTGTTGGATGAAAAGATATCAACAGCTGGAAAAATAACTTTTGCTGCCACCAAGCAACTGCATAAATACCTGGGCTTGAAGAAGCCTGTGAGCGAGCTGAAAGCAGCCTCTGCCCTCACCAGGCTCCTTGTGCTTTGTGACAACACAATAACACTAGTCAACATGATGAACTTGGAACCTGTCCCCACTGGTGCTAGAATCAAAGGAGCTGTGACATTCACGTTGAATGAAAACCCTGTGAGTGGGGATCCTTTCTGTGTCGAAGTCTGCATTATCTCGGTCAAGCGGCGGACCATTCAAATGTTCATGGTGTTTGAAGACAGAGTCCAGATAGTGAAGGAAGTGTTCACTCCAGAGCAACCCTGTGCTGTGGCTGTAGATGGTTATTACTTATGTCTTGCACTTACTACACAGTATATCATTTTGAACTATAATACTGGCATCTCCCAGGATCTGTTTCCTTATTGCAGTGATGAGAAGCGGCCGATTGTGAAAAGGATAGGCAGACAAGAGTTTCTGTTGGCTGGCCCCGGAGGCCTAGGTGAGACTAAGGATTGTAATTTTTTGCCACTTTTTAACTCCTCTCTTTTAATTTCTCTCAATTTGGGACGCAAATCATGACTAAGTGCTGTGTGCAATAATGATTTTTTTTTCACAGGACTATACTGGAATGTTGAGATAAAGAGATGGTAAAATTTTGATACTAAGTATTATTATAACTCTCATTCTTTTAATGCACAAAAATCTGATTATTTGTATTTTAATCCTGCCTGTAAAAAGCTTCATTTCTGTATAGACAGTTAACAGTAGCAGCATCTTGCAGCCCAGAGTAAAAAAGTTGGTTGATACCAAGGGAGACTTCAGAGGCTGATAGCCTCTCTGTAGCGAGTAGCTGAACTGGGTTTGAGGAGCCCCATGTTACTGTAAAATTGTTAAATTAGCGTAGATGAGCTAATGTTTTTCCTCAGTTACTCTTCAGAATAGTTCATACAAAATCCATTTTATACATTGTAACAGGTTCACAAATAGCTGTATTGTACTACAATACTAGTAAGAAATGTTTGTGGAAGTAAACTGCATTTTAACTCATGCAGAAGTGAACTCTGTCCTAACTGTGTTGTCAGATACTATTCAGTTTATGCTCCCATTTGCTTTTTTCTTAATAGTATTTTTCAGTTCCCTATTACAAAAAATGATAGTTTAAGTATTGCAAAACCGAAGTTAGATCATGTAAGGACTACTGCTGCTGTAATCTGCCTAAATCAATAATATACTCTGAGGTCAGTAATCTTGAGCTTTTTTTTTCTTTTTTTGGAAAAGATGCAATGTCCCAGAGCTGAGAGACCACAGACAGAATGCTTTCATGCTGTTTGCCATATGATTCCACTTAGGAGATGCAGTTTGTGTAGCTTCCCTGACACATTAGAAATAGCATGACACAAAGATCACAACAATTTACTCCCTTAATTCAAGAATCTACATGGATTTTTGCTTTTTAATGTAAATTCCAAAGAAAAGCAAGAGTGCAGTCGGTTGTTTGTATTGAAACTTTGTCTTGTGACCAAAATGTGAGATGTACATCAACTCACCAGTTTTTCTTGACAGAAGTAGAGACTCATTAGAATATCAACTTATGCAAATTAAAGATATTCCAAGATGAACTTGTTTTTTTCCCCAACACAGGGCTTTTCTAAGTCCTCTTGGTTGCCCACTTCTTGTTAAAGCTGTTATTTGCTTTAAATGTGGACATGTATTTGTGGACATTAACCATTTTAGTAGTGCTACGGAAGTTAAAATTTGTGAATTGACTGTCTGAAAGTATTTCCTTCTGACATGCTTCGAAGGAGATCCCATCCTTCCTCTAATCTTTGTTTACCTTTTTAGGAATGTCAAACCAGATTCTGTTCAAGTGGTGCATTTCCTCTTCTGATTTAAGAATAATAGATAGATATTCAAAAACATAATTGTATTTGGTTAGAATGCAGAATTTTATTTACTCTGAGTTTTGCTTTTATCTGGTGTCCTGGAAGAGAGCTATAAAATAAGACTTACTCGTAAAATCCAACATCCTTTTGTAACCAGATTGTCCTGGGGTTAGAGTATCAAGTGTGTGATATCTTAAGCAAATGCGCTTCTGCAACTCTAGAAATGGTATAAACTTCCATTTTCCTCATAATACAAAGTCTATCTCATAGTAGCTCAGAAACGTTACAAAGACTGCCTGCTATGGATTCTGTAATTTTTCCTTGCCTAATTCAGCTTGTGGGGTTTTTTAATGAGCTGTTCTCTATTTCCTTCCAACTTCTGTTTTGACTAGCATTAATCCTTCTTGCTGTTCTTAATTGGTAAAATTCTTGGTGTCTTTAACACTTGTCCCTGTGAAGATGGTTGAGCACCTTTATGATGTATAAGCATTGTATATCTTGGCATTTGAGGTAGGCCTCTGCTTTAAAGTTAATGGAATTGAGGATTGATGCAAGTCTTCAGTTCTAATTTTGGCTTGCTTTTGCATGTCTTATTGGTTAAGAAATGTTCGTTTGGCACTTGGTAGAGCATCTATGCTAAATTCAGCTTACTGAAGTGGATGTTTTCTGCAGTAATATATTTGGCTTTATTATGTTTGAAGTTACATTTATTTAGATTTATTGGCTTTTGGTTTAAGACTTGAATTTAAAACAGCAGAAAGCTACTGCTTTAAATGGTAATCATAAAGTAAAACATCTTTGTTTCTTTCCTTACCTGCAGTCTTTGCATTTAGAACTGATGGTTAGTATTGTTTGTAGTTGACCCTTAGACTTACCCATTTGGTACTTTGTTGGCACTACTTGCAATTAGTATATAGGTCATTCTTTTAAAGGGAGGAGGAACTTCATTTTTTAAGCATCTTCATCCTGTCCAATAATTAGTTCATTCAGAATTGAAAATCAGTTCTTTCTGATTATATATGAAGCTATGCTTACCAAAATTCAGTTTTTCATTCCTCTAAGCTCTTGTTATGTGTTTCTAATCAGACTTCCTGCCATACAGAAGCTTTAAAGTTTTAAAATTTCAGTGAACTGTTTGTGCCTGTTGGCACAGGGTGTGCTTCCTAGCACCAGCTGGAGTAACTGCTCCGAAGCAAAGGCCTTGACTCAGATGAGCTCCCAAGGGAGCGGGAAGCTCCTCAGGCCTTGAGCTGAAGGGAGCACCTGGTGCCTCTTGGTGAGACTGGGGCAGGGGGGAAATTTTGTCCTTGCCTCGGAAGTCGTGTGTTTGGTTGAGGATTTCTGTTGCCACGTAAAGGAGGTGCAGGAGGAGGTCAGCAGAGTGCACAGCATCAGAGATGACAAAAAGGAAATTGAATCTTCTCTGGGACCCTGGGCATGAGCCTGAACCCTTAACTGTACTGAGGGAAGGGCAGGCTGAGTCTCTGCTTGTTCTGTAATGGTGGAGGCTGGAGACTTGTGACTTCTCACAAAAGGAAGAACTTGCCTTCTCTGCCTGCAGATCTGCATCTATAGGATATGTTCAGTGCTCAACAGTAGCAGATGAGAAGCAGGAAGCTCTCTCCAACGAATCATCTGAGCCTGTACAATGCAGAAGCACGGAGTTAGCAGTGGGAAACTCCCTCATATTGGAGATGGAAGTTTTCTTGTCAGTCCTGCTGGTGAGGAAGAACAGCTTGAGGAGGAGTGGGTGGATCATGCAGGTCAGCAACCAATTGCAGAGCTTGTGGTGACAAGGGATTTGGCTTTTATGACTATGGATCCCTATTTAAGGAAGATATGGGGTCCACCAGGTCAAGTGAGGCAAGAGCATTTTTGCCAGCAGACAGACTGACCTAGTGAGGAAGATTTGGCAGTGGTAGGCTGAGCTGGCAAAGAGTGCAGGATGATGTGAGTGAGAGACTTTGTAACGACTGAAGGAGGCCCTTACTTCAGGCACATGCACATAAACTATGATGATGCTCTCTCGCTTTTTCTGGGAAATGAACACAGCTATGTGTTAACAGCTGAGGTGAGGGTTTACCCTTTACATGAGAGCAGGAAGATGTGGTGGTGTGCCTTGGGACAACAGAGCAGGCAGCTGAGAGTTTATGGGTTAGAGGGCAGACTCTAACATGTGTGATGTTGTGGTGAGTGTCTGCTACAGACCACCCTAGCAGGAAGATGATGTAGATAAGGCCTTCTTCAGATAACCAGAAGCAACCTGCATTTGCAGGCCTTGGTTCTTAGAAGGCACTTGAACCGCTCCAGTACCTGCTAGAGGGGCAACACAGGAGGGCACAAGTGGTCCAGTAGTTTTCTGGAGAGCATTGATGGTGACTGAGGAGCTGATGAGGGAGTGTGCTCTGTTGAACTTGGCTAGGGATGTGGAAGTCAGTGGAGCAGCCTTGCTACAGTGTCCATGAGATGGTGAAGTTTAGGACCCTGAGAGAAGGGAACAAGGCAAAAAGACCACAGACCCAGAATTAAGGACAGCAGACTCCGGTTCAGGGACCTGCTTAAAATAATCCCACGGGATATGGTCCTGGAGAGGTGGACTACCTCCGCCAAGTTCAAGAATGGTCCATCCCAATGAGCAGGAAAACGATCAAAGGTGGCAGGATGCCTGCAGTAATGAACAAGCAGCTCTTGACTAAACACAAATACAGAAAGGAAGCAAACAAGATGAAAGCAGGGACAGGTGACCTGGGAGGAATACAGAGACTCTGTCCAAGCATGTGGAATGGAGTTAAGGCGGTCAAAGTCCACCTAGCATTGAATCTGGTGAGCACCATGGAAGACAACAAAAGGAGCTTCTACAATCATATCAGCAGCAAAGGAAGGCTAAGGAAAATTGATACCCACTACTGAATGGGGTGAGGGACCTGGTCCCAAAAGACATTGAAAAGGCTGAGGTGCTTAATGCCTTCTTTACCTTGGTTGTTACTGGTATGACCTATCTTAAGGAATCCTCAGTCCCTAGGACCAGCGGGAAAACCTAGAGCAACAAAAACCTGCCCTCAGTAGAGAAGGATCAAGTTATGGAACATCTAATAAACTGGACATCTAATAAACTGGCATTGATGTGAACTCAGCAAGGCTTTTGATGGTATCTCCCATAACATCCTGTAGCCAAACAGATGAAAAATGCACTAGAGAAGCAGTGAGGTGGACTAAAAGTCTGGCTCAAAGTTTTGTGGTCAGCAGCACAAATTCCAGCTGGAGGTTAGTCACTAGTTGTGTACACCAGGGGGCTGATAGTGAGGTCAGTAGTAACATCTTCATTACCAATGTGGATGGTGGGTCAGAGTGCACATTCAGCAAGTTTGCAGATGATGCAAAAGTAGCAGATGTGGCTGACACACCAGGGGATTGTGTTGCCATTTACAAGGACTTTGACAGGCTGGAGAAATGGGCTGACAAAAACCTCATGAAGTTCAGGAAAGGGAAATGTCAAGTCCTGTACCTAGGGAGGGACAGCACCATGCACCAGTACAGACTGGGGGCTAGCCAGCTGGAAAGCTGTATTACAGAGAGAGACCTGTCTCAAAGTAACCATGAGCCAACAACGTACCCTTGTGACAAAGAAGTACAGCAGCCTACTAGGCCACATTGGTAGCAGGTTGAGAGGCAGTTCCCTGTAGTCCTATTGGGACCATGTATGGAGTGCTGGGTCCAGTTCTGGGCTCCCCAGAATGACATGCACATACTGGAGTAAATCCACTGAAGGACCAGAAAGATGACTGATGGAGCATCTCATGAGGAGAGGCTGAGGCAGCTGGGTCTGCTCAGTGTGAAGAAGAAAAGGCTTACAAAGATCTTAACAAGATGTATGGGACTGTGAAGAAGACGAAGCCAGACTCTGCTCTGTGGTATTGTATTCAGTGAAAGGATGCAAGGCGGTCAGTACAAACTGAAATACCGGAAATTCTACACAAACATAAGAAGACAAATTCCTCATTGTACTGGTGGTCAAACCAGGAAACAGATCTTGGAGAGGATGTGGAGTCTGTGTTTTTGGAAGATACTCAAAACCTGACTGGGCAAAGTTTTGAGCAACCTGTTCTATTTGACCTTGCTTTGAGCAGGGAAGTTGGACAAGACAGTCTCCAGAGGTACCTTTCTGCTTCAGCTATTCCATTACTTTAATGAGTGAAAAAAAAAAAATACAAATTTCAAACCCCTAATTTTAGTTTATTCCTTTTGGCAGTCCAGAATAAACTCTTCTCAGTGGCGTATGGTTTGAACAGTTGTATAATGGGTAGGTAGCATACAAATTGAGTTGGAGAACTTGAGACTTGTAACAAGCACAGGGGTACTAAGGAGAACGATTCATGGAAGGTTTATGTGGTGCCTTTTCTTGTAGGTGGTGACGCTGCATAAAGCAGGGTGATTGGCAGTAACCAGCGTGTTCCTTTCTTGTCTTCACCCACATGTAGTGTTCCTTGTGCTGTCAGCTGTTACAATAACTGAAAGTTTTTGTTTTCATATTCCTTTTTAAACAAATAAATAATGACACTAATAAAGAATTTTACTACTATTTTTACAGATATTTTCACTAAGAAGCTTTTTACTTTAAACCAAACAAAATCTACAGTCTATTGCACAAAGGCCTGAGTAACCTACTCGAAGTTGGTCCCACTTTGAATGCGTGGGTACTAGACTGAATCTCTTCTCAGTGGCCCTTCTGACTTAAATTATTCTATGATTCTACAAAATTCTAGATCTCTTAGTGCTGAAAACAGTGTAGCTGTGTTTTGGGTAGCTCCTAACCTTTGGACAGCATATGCATTTTTAATATGGAATTGATTACTTGCTTCATCTGGATTTCATCAAATGCATTTCTGTGCTATAAAAAGGCCATGGTTTCTGATTGTACTTGTCATGTTTATTGTTATCCTCAGGTGAGAGCTGGGTGAAGGCAGGAGATGCATCATTATACCTCAGAAACTCCAGCTACTGAGGGTAGAGGGATGCAGAGAGACATTGACCTGGAAAAGTACAGTGCATTGCTCTCCACACCTTTCACTTCCATACAGGATTTTTAAAAATTACCTAAAAAAGAGCTCCTGACTTAAATTATTCTATTTTTAAAAATCAGGTTTTTATAGTATTTTTTGAGGATGGCAGAGAAATATAAAATTCTAAGAATTAATGTTTCTAATATAATTAGCCCTGAGTTTACTACCGGTCCATATGTATTTTAACTCGAGTTTTCTCGCACTTTTAAAAATGGGATTATAGCACAGAGTAACAACTGGAAGACGTTAAAAATGGATAGCGCAGTAGGCCTGGCATAAAATTCCACTTGTGGTCCATAAGAATATCAAGATCTATAGAGTAAATGGGGAATTATATTTTATGAGGAAAATAAAAAGTATTTTTTTGCAAGGTGCTCCGCTTGAAAAGATGGTCATTATAGTGAAAAAGGAATAGCATTATGTGCTAATAGCCAGATGTGAAATTGTAATTTTGTGTTGCACTTTTAACCAAGGGAAGGGACTGATCATGTGAAAGCTTCTTTTTTTTTTTTTTTTTTTTTTTCCAGCCACCCTTGCCTCATTATCCTCTGTTTGGAAGAGATTTGTAAATTGAATAACATAATCTTTTAATCTCCTCTGTCCTTTAGAGTTCAGACCAACTCTACCAGCTGTCAAGTGGCTCTTTCCTGCCAAAGAGCAATTTTCATGGATGTGTCTTTTTAGTGTCATGAGAGTGCTGGTTTTTTAAGGGGTATGCATTCATATTTAGAACGAAAGTTTACATCGTTCTTTAGTACGGCTCAGCTGACAAAGGGTTACTGAACTACATCTGAAAACTTTGACTGGATTTTTTTCTTCAATTAATACTTTGGGAAGAATTGGAGAACACCAAGTAGCAAAAATAGAACCAGTGGAGTGTGGTCCAAAAGCAAGTCAAACTTCTATTAAGCTAGGAGAAGGAAGCAGGGCAAAATAGACAGAAGGAAAGACAGTGTAAAGAAAAATAAAATTAACTGAAGATTTAATATGATTATTTTGAAAACATCATAGAAAGTATTGTTAGGATATTTAAAAAGTCTTTCCTCTGTGCTTGGCTTTTGGGGAAATATGCTTTATATGCAGCTTCTGTGGTTTTTTTCAAATGATTGAAAACACAGATGCTTCACAGGAAGTGACTCGTTCCAAGGAGCTGGACCCTTGTTCTGTAAAAATTTTGCTGTAGCAAAAGTGAAGAAGTACAAGTACATTATTGTCTGTCAGCTGAAATGCTCTTTAGACATTTGACACTGCAAGGAACAAATATGCCTGTATCGCCAGTTAGGGCAGGCAGTGCAGATCTGCGGCTCCTAAGGCGGTATTGTCTGAATGCTGGGTCTCACTAAATATTTATATTTTGAAATTAATTCAAACTACATGGAGTAATTTTTAGTAAGTTTCAGATTTTTTTTTTTAAATAAACTTGAATAATTCTTGCAAGTTGCTTTTAGTATTCTTCTCTTTAAAGTTTTTGGTGTTGTCTGTGGTGAAGGAGAAGAAAAAAGAAATTGAACTGAACTGACCAGCAGGTCTGTAAAGTCCAGGGAGATGTGAGCCACTGTCGTCATGCTGCCTGATGCTGTGCCTGTTCTTCTGAGACGTTTTATTTCTGTACCTTGACACCCATGCTTTGTAGTGGGAAAACAACAGTCTTCAACTAGAATGAGCCTCAGGCTTTGTTTTTTCCCTTTTTGTAGGCATGTTTGCAACTGTAGATGGCATTTCCCAGCGTGCCCCTGTGCACTGGTCAGAGAACGTGATCGGAGCGGCTCTGTGCTTTCCTTACGTGGTTGCTCTTGACGATGAGTTCATCACAGTGCACAGCATGCTGGACCAGCAACAAAAGCAAACCCTGCCTTTTAAAGAAGGTCACATTCTACAGGACTTTGAAGGTACTGAGAAGGGCACTCTTTTGCCCCAGTAATTCTGGGGTAACTGCTGCTGTGGGCACAGCCACTTCAGTTTGTTTTTTAAGTGAAGTATCTAGCAAGGATATTAACGATTGAAACTTTTATTGCAAATGCTTTCCTGCTTAGATTTCTGCAGACTACGACAGGAAAACTGTAGTCATCCAAAACTCCATGCTTCTAACAAAATGGATGCTCATTAAATGTGTTCTAATTGTCAAGTTGTCAAGTAGAAGTATGTGGGGTGAGAGCTTTTTTCTTGTAACTTGATTATCTCTTTCAAAGGAGCAATATTAAATACGAGTCAGTAATTGTGAGCTACGGGTAGTTGTCTGTTGGCTATCCTGACAAAGTTCTAATGTTAAAAATTGTTCTTTTGTATTGCTTTCCAGAACACATATGTAAAAAGTTTAAAATGAGATTTTTCACAAAGAATTGTTACTCAAAAAAATCAAACATTTCTCTTGATGTGTTCTTCAGTTAAGAACTCCAAAGTGTGGAATATATTGCCTTGCTCTTTTTTTTCAGCAGAGCTACAAACTCTAGCACTGCGAACCATGTGTTACTTGCTACCTTTGTACAGCTCACAATTTTCTAATGTAAGCCTTTGGAAGTCTGGCTGTTAAAAGTCCCTGTTCTCTGGAATCTGGGCAATAGTTTCAGTGATGGCCTTTACAGTTTAGTTCATCATGAGGGATTATAGCCAGTTTCATGCTACAGAATGGTTTGGGTTGGAAGGGACCTTAAAGATCCTCTAATTCCACCCCCCCTGCCATGGGCAGGGACACCTCCCACTAGACCAGGTTGCTTAAAGCCCCATCCAGCCTGGCCTTGAACACCTCCAGGGAGGGGCATCCGCAGTCTCACTGGGCAACCTGTTCTAGTGTCTCACCACCCTCACAGTAAACAACTTCTTGCTAATATCTAATCTAAATCTACTCTCTTTTAGTTTAAATGGTTACCCCTTATGTTATTACTACATTCCCTGATAAAAGAGTCCCTCTCCATCTTTCTGGTAGGCTCCCTTTAATTACTGGAAGGCTGCTATAAGGTCTCCCTGGAGCCTTCACCAGGCTGAACAACCCCAACTCTCTCAACCTGTCCTCACAGGGGAAGTGCTCCAGCCCCATGATAAACTTTGTGGCCCTCCTGGACCTGCTTGAGCAGGCCCATGTCTTATGCTGGGGGCTCCAGAGGTGGATGCAGAACTACAGGTGGTGTTTCATGAGAGCAGAGGGGGAGAATCACCTTAGAGTGGAACAAAATCTGCTGTAAATAAACAAGTTTACTGTTATCACTCTATTTCTGAGGTGCAATTTACAGGCAAACTATACTATCTAGTAAATATGGTAACAACAGAGATGAGTTGAGGAACTTTAACACTGTTTAGGTTCTTGTCTATTACACAGTATATCCTAAAGCTTATTTCTGAAATATATTTGTTTTCTGTTGAGAATGTAAACTAAATATGTCTTGTTTGCTCTGTCCAGGAAAGGTGATAGTTGCTACTAATAAGGGTGTGTATATCTTGGTGCCGCTACCTTTGGAAAAACAGATTCAAGATCTTCTAGCTAGCCACAGAGTGGAAGAAGCCCTTGTTCTGGCAAAAGGAGCTCGAAGGAATATTCCAAAAGAGAAATTTCAGGTCTGTCCTTCCTTTAATTTTCATGAAAATAGAAATTTCACAGTGGAGCCATGTGAACCAATGGTCAAGTGACTAGAGAGGGTTGGGGAGGAATGTACGTTGAAGAGAAATCTAATACCTTTTATGGCTGACTTGTGCTTGTAAAGGTTGTGATGTTGGCAGGGTTGAATGCTGTTGTTCTGGGGTTTTGATAGTGTTTTTTTTGTTTTCTTTTTTCTAAGTGTGTTACTTGAAAATAATGAAACCAAACCAAAACAGAAAAACTAGTGGTAGAAAAATCCCCTGTGATGCTTCCTTAGTACTAGGTTCAGTTATCACTTGCTATTGCTGTTTAAAAAGCATACTTTATTTTCAATCAGAATTTTTAGGTTTTAGCTTTTTTTTTTTTTTTGAGGTTGTCACCGTATGTTAAACTCCACAGTGCAACTTTTTAAGTCATGTGATGAGAAGTCTAAAGCAAATATATCCTACTTCCAAACACATGCAAACAGTACCTTGTACTGGTGTGTAACTGAATATTTAACATTTTTGTGTTGCAAAGTATCTTAGTAACTCCTTGATTAGAGCGTCAGTTAGAGATTTGTACTTGTTTCCTTCTACCTCTGGTTTATATTACAATACAAATTCTACTGTATTTGTTTCTATTTGTCATTTAGAGACTGAAACTTGAAAAAAGCATGAAATATCTACTCACCAAGTAGGTGAATGAGTATTTGACTTGGTTTCTTTCACTTTTGTAAAAGCAGAATTTGATCAGTAACCTGTAGAAAATCTGGGTTTTGGCTTTTCTTTAATACACTTTGGAACGTTTTGTTGCCATTAAAACAGTATCTGTTGCATTACTTTCAGTTTGTTTGGGAAGATGTGAAGTTTGGAACATGACTGTGGATATTACGGAATTGCGGTGGTCCAAAATTTTTCAATCTGTCAGGATTTTATTTTTCTTTAATTTCAAGAAATTTCTAATTCCTTGTTTTTACATTTTGGTCAAGGCACTTGAAGAGCAGTCCTTAAATTAAATGAAATTTGTATCAGCTCTCATTTGAGCCTTAACTCCTCTGCTGAATGAACAGCTGAGAGGCTCCCAGAAGTAAAAAGCTTGGCAAGAAAAGTGTTTCTATCTTTTTGCTACCGTATGATTGCCTGGAAGTACTTGAAGCTGAAGAGTATTTGGGCAAATACAGAGTTCAGTTTCCAGCAAGCTTTGCTTTACATCTTCACTTCCAACTTTTCCTTTGCAATCTGTTTAAGGAAGCAAACTAAAAATCCTGCTGTGACAACAAGATATGGGATCCAATCAATGTCTTCTAGGTGTGAAGACCTCCAATTCTCCAATTGTTTCTTTCCAGTTTCTGTCAATTTACAGCAGGAGATGTCTTTCTGTGTTTTGCCACAGGGTAAACTGCAATTCATTATCTAAAATACATGCTGAAGAATCTCTTTCTTCCAAAGTTTTCATGCATTTAGGATTTTTTTGTCTTTAGGATAAGTTACTTTCTGCTCTCATGTATCTTATGTGCACAATGTCTATCTTCATGAAATTACTATTTCTGAGAATATTGCCAATTCTCTCTAACTCAATGTGCTTTTAAAGGTGTTCAGTTACTTTGAGTCAACGCTACCGCCGAAAACCAGAAAACTTATTACTTGCAAGAAAAATAACCTGTTCTGGTTCTGGGCTGTACTTGCAAGCTGATATTAAGCAGCTTAAATTGATGGAGTCTCCCACTGACTTGTATTAAAGTGACTCGACTTAGTTTGTTGGGGTTTTTTTTCAGCTTATACAGCTTATCTGTAGTTGGAAATGTAACAAGTTGAGCTTGCTCTCTAATGTGCCTCTGATACTTAATGCTGTCATTACAGGTTTGTTACAAGCACATCAGACTTTCTTTTACTGTAGTCTCGCATAATAGAAATCTGATGGAGTTCAACCAAATTACATGCCTTAAATACGTCTTTTGCCACATTTCTTTGGCATACTTTACCTGATCACATAGTTGCTCCTTTTTAACACCTGTCCGAGAGATATCTCCAGATATTAGATAATAGGTATCTTCTGGGAGATATAGTTGGATGTCTGTTTTGCAAGCTTTACTGATTCCTCAGTAGCTGACACTTTGAAGGCCCTATTTTGCCATTTTATACAAGCAGTGAAAAGGAATGCATAGGTTTGGCATTAAGGCACTTAATCCAGCCACTCTAATTTATTTATACAGAGGAGTGATAGTAGTTGTCTGGTACATGTGGTAAAGTGCCCCCTTTTCCACAAGCTGCTATAACTTCTGCAGTTTGCAATCACTGTTGCCCTCTTACATGTGACCTGAACTCAGTCGTGGCATTGTAGGACAGTTCTTGACAACATGGAGTATTTTTTCCTACAATTCAATACTGCATTGTCATTGCATGCATAGAGAGGTGCATGCTCGCTCTCTTTATATGATCAGTATAACCTCCCATAGGTGAACCTGCTTTGGCAGGGGGGTTGGACTAGATGGTCTCCAGAGGTCCCTTCCAACCCCTGCCATTCTGTGGTTGTATCATCATAAATATGTATAAGTTGGTAATGCTGAATGATAGTGGGATTGAAACAGTAAAGTACTGTACTCCAAATTACTTGTGCAGCCAATATTTAGTTATGAGAAAGATGCAGGTCGCGTATTAGTAGCTATAACCTGTTATTTAACCCGTGGTCCCTGCAGACTGGAAATTTCTTCGCCATATAATATGAAAATTCCTTTGTCTTTGAGCCTCAAGAATTACAGCTAGGTAAAATACACTAAGCAAATGTGTTGCAAAGAGATGGCTTTGCTGGATATAATTTTTTTGTAGAATACAAAGGCCTTTCTACCATGCTACCATGAAATGACTGAATACTACTTATTAATTTTTCAGGACAGCTGAAGTTTGCAGAAATCATGGTTGATGGTAGTGAAGACCTTGGTTAGATTGACACACATCTTGCATAGGTATCTCTCTTTTTTTTTTTTTCTTTTTTTTTTTTCTCATTTCTTTTTAGTTTCAAAAAACACATTAACTGCACCCAAGCCTGACCAAAAGCCAGAAAGTGACTTTCTAGAAAAAAATCTTTTTGGTAATCTAGTTGGTAATTCTGACCATTTTAGAAAGCATTTTTCTAGCAGTTGAGAGAATTAAGGCTTCACTAGAGCTATCACAGCTTCAGCAGTCATCTTTCTGTTTTCTAGCACTTTTTCAGATACAAATTAATGCAAATATTATTTCATGTTTTTGTAGCCAGTTTTTTAATGTGAATTTGGTCAACAGTATAGAATTTGCCTAAAGCACTTCAAGTCCTCGCGTGATTCTTCAAAAAATGATAGGGGAATAAACAACATACTGAGTTTTGCCTGGGTGTAACTTAATACCTTTTTAAAAGAAGCCTATTGCAATATTCTGGCAAATGGGTCTGGAAGAACTCAAGATGTTTTTTCTATCATAAAAATATATTAACTGTTTGTGGTTGGCCTATACATCTAGCCTGTTTTTAAACACTTGTGGGAAAGAGAAAATACTGCATTTTCCACAGACAGTCTGGTCTGTTGCTTCCGTAATCCTTACCACAGGACATCTTAATATCTAGTGTTTGTCTTGTCAGCTAAAAATCAGCCTGCATACTCCCTATCTCACTGTTGCTTGTTTAAAAAGTTGGGAAAGCAAATGCCTGTAGACATTCTACAGCTGTTTTGTTTGTGGCTTTAAGGGACAAGTGAAGATATGTCAATGCTTAAATGAAAGTTAATAGCACTTAATCAATTAAAATCTAAAACTGATTCCTTGGGCCTATACTTACACTCTCAATGAGCTCTTTTCAACTTCTAATTGAAAAAGATTGCTGTACACACTGAGGTGTACAATTAAAGCAGTATTTTCGGTGTCTTAGATCGGTTCGATCTTAATTCCAATATCCTAACTCACTAAATATGTAAATATTAGTGGTCACTCCATTGCAGAGATTGAAAACAGACTAGAAAAAAACCCCAAATCAACCTGCTTTAGATGCTAGTTGGCAGGGTGAGGAGTGATTGTACTTCAACCCTGTTTGGGAAGTCTGAGGCTGTATTTTGAAGTTATTCTGTTGCCACAAGATGCAGGTATTTGCAAACTGGAATACTTTACCAGCATCCTTAAGAATATGACCAGACGGGTATTAATCAGTTTACAGATTGTCGTTTATTGATGTAGTAACTGTTGTATATCTCAAACATTTTGGATATTTTGTGAGTTACCTGATGTAGTTTTACTTCATTACTGTAACTAAATTCCCCTTTAGCTTTACTTAACTGTATTTTGAATTAGTCACTTGGATGTAAAGCATAGAAATGTTAATTATATAAAGATGTCATTAAATATTGTGCATTTACTTTTGTACTGTTATGTCTGTCTGATAAAGTGCTAGATAGTATTTCCCTCTGTTTCCCCTTCTCTCCCCCACATTGTGAGGCAAGAAGTCCCACAACCTTACAAATCAATAGGTTTTAATGGCTTGCTAATGATCAAGATTATTTCCTTAAAATAATCCATTAGTAAAGCGTGCACAGACTAAATGGACTTAAGCCAAGGTTTTCTCATGGTACATCCACAATCTTTAGTCAAGGTGAAAAATCACCTATTCCGGTATCAGTCTGCCCTACTTGAGGCCTGACACTCTAGCAATTCCTGCCTGGAATATGTTGCTCGTGTATTGTTTCTCCGGGTATTTTAATTGGAAATAGGAGCCTGTTATTAATAGCAGCGTGCATGCACACTGTTAAATGTTAGAAAGCTGTATATTCATGAGAAAGTTGAAGGGAAAAACCGAGGGCTTGTGGATGTAGCTGGGTGTATTTGCAAGATACCGCTGTTGTCACAGACAGATGCATCTCTTTTGCCATTAGAAATATTTTGTGTGTGAGGGTTTCATTTAATCTCCTGGTAACTAATTGACCATTCAGATTAAATACCTAGCATTTAAAGTACTTCCATGTTGTTTTTCTAGTGAACTTCTTGTAAACTTTCTTTTGTCTAGGCATGACCTTAAGGGTAAAACTTCATAACACAGAGCTTTTTTGCATGGTTTACTTGTGCTGATCTTTTTAACTGTATTTTTATGTACATTGCATAATGTGCTGCGTATTGGATACATTTAACTGCTTTGGAAGTATTTTTATTTAAAAACAAACAAAACAAACCTGCAGGAAAAACTGCCCAAACTGGCAGAAAGTCAGAAATACAGTCATCTTCTGGGGAGGAGATCATAAAAGTCAACAGCAAGGTTGCTGCAGAAATGAGGTGAAACAGGGAGAAAGGTGACTGTGTGTGGTCAAGTGGGACTGCCCTTGAGTTTAAATCTTT
>VZZY01003560.1:9837-93279 GCA_013400335.1 Eurystomus gularis | reverse complement strand
TTTTTTTTTTTTTTTTGTGCCTGCTGAATCATGGGGAGCTTCAGAGATGACCATTGGCTTTTGCATTTGCAAATGCCACGAGCAAAAACTTGAGGCATGTCAAACTGATGTCAGATAAGTCATTATTTGAATAAGAAAACTTAAACTTGCTATTTGTTGACTTTACTTTTAGTGAGTACTCATGAACGGTGTTGTGTTCACACACTTCTGTCTAAGAAACTGAGTCAGGGCAGCAGATTCAGTATATTCAGGTACATACAATTTAAAATGTAGAGGAATTAAGGCTTTATTTTGCATGTAACTTGACAGGCCTCATTGAAGACCCTCTGTTCAGTGTTTTTGGCAGGTAGCTATTGCAGTGGTGACTAGCACTAAGTAAATATAATTCCTTACCAATATAATAAACCTTTTTTTCCCCCCTTCTTTCATAGGTAATGTACAAACGACTCCTGCAGCAAGCAGGTTTTATACAGTTTGCGCAGCTTCAGTTCCTTGAAGCAAAAGAACTCTTCAGGTAACTGTGTGACAAGAGATTTATTTATCTTCTTTAAGCAGTTAGTGTTCTTGCTTTTAAAAACTTAGTTGCTTGAATGTTTTTTGATGCAGATATGAGTTCATGGCGATAAAATAGTTTTGTTGGGGGTAAAAACAGAGTAACAATGAAACAACTTTATAACTGAAGAGTTAATGCAACTGATTTTTTTTTTTTTTATATGCTAACAGTCAGTTGCATTAAGACTGTAATCCTCTAATCTGGGTGTTGTATGTGTGGAGAATTTTCTACTTTATGCCCATGAAGGTCAAGGCTGTATTATTGAGCCTGTTACGTGATTTACAGCATAGCATTGCCCACTGATTTTTGTTGTTTTTAGGAAAAACCCCTTTTTGTTAAAAGTTGCAATTTCAATATTAGTTACAATTTAAATATTATTGACACAATTACACTATTTTTTTTTTGAGGATGCTGATACTGAATGTAGTTTAACACTTTTTCTGCTAGCCTTTTCCAGGAGACAGAATATTTGTTCTTTAAATCTGTACTAACCCTCCTGATTTAGCTGTTTCAGCACTCACTTCTTTACAAATTGACCTTGGTACTCCACTTTCATTCAAAAAATGATGCTCGTTATCTTTATTTTACCTGATAATTTCATTTCTGCTAGCCGTGCCTCATAAAATAATTCTCCTAGTTATCTGCTGAAATTGACTTTAAATCAGTTTGGAGTTTATGGAATAGGATTAATGTTAGACAACTTGCTGTATTTTAAGTGTGTACAGTACAGGAAAATGTTGTCCTTGTGCTTATAGAAATGTAATAAGGAAAGTAAAGCTTTGGGGAATGCCACTACTGATGGAGGACTTTGCCGTTTTGCCTCCTGCTCACCAGGATAATGGGAGATTCTGGGCTTGAATGGGCAGCATGTATTGAGTGGAGATGAGGGAATGACAGGAAAGACCCAAACAGCATTTAGTGGCAATTTATTCTGACCACAATCAGTTTCTGTATCACCTTGTAATTTTTGGCAATAGTGAGCAACTTGCAGTCGTCTTCTTCCCAGTAATCTTCCAAACACTGGACTGAATTGCTGCTGTGCTTTGTAACCAAAACAGAAATACAAGCTGTACATAATTAGGAATTCTTTACAGCATTCCCACAAAGCCTTTCCTTGTGGCTTTCCAGTGGATTTTTCTTTCAGTTTTTTCAGTGTGGCCAGTTTTGGTACAGTAGCTTGTTGAGGATGTACTGGCTATGATGTGTCTTCATTGTCTAGGTGTGATTAGGTGGCCACACTTCTGTAGCTCTGCAGCAGTCTTGACTGTGGCTGACGCTTCAACTATTTTTCTATCAGCTTATTCCACCCTGCCTGTGGGGTCTAATCTGCTGGCCTCGCCTTGCTGGTGGTGGCCTGAGGATCTTTTAAAAGCAGTGAAAAGGGGGAAACGTATCCTGTGGGGAGCTCTAGCACCTTGTGGAAGGAGCCAAGATCAGTTATGCAGCCTCCATCAAACTAGCAGCCCATCTGAGCTTTAATGCACAGGATTGTGGGAGCTCCTCTATAGAAAAAAACACAACGTGCTTCATGAGAAAATGTGCTGTTCAGGCATGAATTTTGGAGCTGAGTTGGCATCCCAGAGTGTTCCCTTCCTCTAAAAGTTGCAATTCCAAAGCAGAACAACTGTTCATGAATTGCTGAAGTCTGCTGGTAGGAGAAAGCAAAGATAAGCTTTCTGTGATGTTTCTTCTGGCCAGCCATACGTAAGCGATTTCAGAGTATTTTGGTGAGTCTGAAAAACTCCTTAAGGAATACAAGTTCCCTGATTTTCAGCCCTGGTGAACACATCCACTTTGAGTAATATCTGGTTATGCTCCAACAGACACTCAAACAATCTTGTTCATTTTAGACTTACTGATGCTCAGAAGAAAAATGGGAAAGATAACAGCGGTCTATGCAAACAGTTCTTCCCATCCCCATGGTTGCTCTGCAGGTGTTTCAAGGTAGTGTTAGTAAAAAATAACTTCAGTGTTGAAATTCCAAAGGGAAACTCTGTACCTGTCTGAGAAAAGATGGATTTAGCAGTGAAACAGTGTCAGCAGTACCCCCAAGAACAGGGTGTGACATGGGCCTCCTGGCCAATTATGAAGTGAGATTGTCTCACTCTCCAGAAAGTATCTGACAGCTACAGAGTAGCAGGGGAAATGATTGGACTAAAGGTTGTGTTTTCTTGTATCAATAATCCTTGGTTAAAAAAGGATTAAGATTGTCAAGATACAGTTATATCTTATGCTGAACTTCATAGTTCTTAAATATTGAAACTTTTAAGAGGAATACTATCCTGCTAAGTTCCTTTTGCTTATGCTGATACTTCTGAATACTGAAGAAGTTTGAGAAAAAGGAAGGAAGTGGTAGCTTTATTGAAACCCATGGTTAACAGAGGATGGAGGCATTTCTTCAGCTGGATCTGTTAACCTTTAACCAAGAGCTGTCACAGTGGAGCCTCTTTGGTCTGACAAATTCTGTTATAAACAATAGGAGAATTGTGACTGTGTTACATAGTTGTGATTAATATTTTTATTATTTTGTATTGCTATCATTGGAGGCTCTAACACATTGTTAGACCAAACAGTGATGTGTGGCAGGCTGTTTGCTGAATACTTAGTGTCTTGCTGAGATCTGGTAGCTGTCACAGTGAAACCATTTCTCTCCAATGTGTTTGGTTATGTCCTTTCACTGGTTTGATGTTGCTTACAATCTAATGTGCAAAATACTGCAACTTCTCTAAACTTTGGTGCTTTTTCTAACAAATCAAAATGTTAACTCTTTTCACAGTGTTGTTTCACCTGGGAAAGGCTATAAAGAGACTTTTAGCTAAAGTCTCTCCTACACTGGAAAGGTTAAAAAATTGCTGGTATTTATACCTGGAGACAGAAGAAGTAGGACTTAGCATGAGATTTGCATCTTGAATGTGAATCAAGAATATAAGCTAGTGGGATATAAGCAAAACAGCTAAATCATGTAGGCTTTTTTAACATCTCTGATAACTGCGAATTTAAGGGTCTGAATTTAGACCTAAGTTTTCTGAAACTTTCAGAACCTGCCTGTCACATTTTTTGTGTATGTGAAGCCCCAAAAGACCTAATACAGAATTACTCAATGGGAAGTTCCTTCTCAGCATTGACAGCTTGACTTAAGAGCCTCTTTTCTGCTTTGTGATGCCAATAGCTATATTTTACTAAACCTGAGATACCAGAGGCTGGAGACTCAAATGGGTTTTTCAAGAGAGATGAGGTCCTTTGTAGCTGCTCCTAAACTGTTTCCTTCAAATGTGGTGGAAAGAGCCACAAGACTTCCAGAGATCCCAGGAGCCATAAGTCTTGAGATGACTAAGAGACGTCCCTGCTGACTGCAGGGGGGTTGGACTAGATGACCTTGGGAGGTCCCTTCCAACCCGATGTGTTCTATGATTCTGTGAGTGTTAACCATTCATGGAGGTGGGATCGTTGTTCATTACTTGGTACTTTTCTGAAGAAGTTTGTTTTGTATGATACTGTGCTTCTAAGGAGGCTGCTTGATTGCTGATTTCCGTTGCTGTAGGGAGTACAAAACTGTACAGCATGAGCTTGAGTCAGACCTGCTGAGAGAACTACTGGTGATTCACAGCCCGGGGTTTGGGCTAGCCTGAGTTGAAGCTGGTTTTGATTCTTCTTTTGGAAATGGATGGTCATTAAGGCCAGAATCCCTGAAGTTCAGAGATGAAGTAGCTGATTACTTCCTCATCTAGAAAATGTTGGATGCTAAGATGAAAGGATGCAGAAGTTGGAAGCTGGAAAATGTATTAAAATTTATTAAAAGTGACCTGTTAAATGCAGCATTTTTAACTTTTTCATCTGCTTAGTCACAGTCTCCATTTCAAGCTTAGGCCATCTCCAAATGCATGGCTGCATAGCCAGGAAGGGAACCAATGTTTATACTTCAATTTCTGTGGATTTATCAAGACTCCTTGCTTCTGTACTCATTTTGAGTAGCCTGCTGATGTTATTCAAGTTATGGATTAGCTTTTGTTCTAAAACAAATCAGTGAAGAACCTTGGAGAAGGTGGGGGGGGACGACACCCCTCTCCTTTCTTTAAACAGGGTTAATTTTCTAGTGTAATACATTTCGTGTAATGTGTTTTATCTGGTGGTCCTCAAGTCTTAAACTTTCATGGGTAGCTGGACTAGCCAACGCTGCAGTTTGCTTGCTGTAACGGGTTCATACTGAAAGCCCAGATGCTCTTCGAACCATCAGGTCGCCCCACTGACAGAACTTGCTATTTCTTGGTTATTCTTCCTCTCGAAAAAAGTTCTCATCTATGTATGAGTTCCATCATAGTGTAGATCTGTGGATTTCAAAACCAAATATAAAGTCTGAAAAGTGGGATTAAAAGGAAACTTCAGCTGCAGAAATCTGGAAAGTAGACATGAACACTTTGCTCTTGGTTAGAGGCTGGCCTTTCCAGTGTAGAGGCAGAGGGCGGGGTTAGGCAATAGGAGCTCTGTGTATGAACCAGAAAAGCTTGCTTTTCTAATCTTTTCTTGCAGAAGGGCTTCCCATGTTCAGATTTTTCTGTCATGGTCCTCTCTTGTTCATGTTGCTGTTCCCGTACTTTGCAGTCACTAGGTTCTGGAACAGGGTACTTGCTGCTTTTAAACTTACTGTTGCTGCTGGCTCCCAGGGTTTCATTCTTCGGGTATAGATTTTTGTAGCCAAATGATAGTATTTGCTTTTTAAAAAACTTGTAATAGGTGTTTCTGTGGTGATGCTTCCTACTAGTTCACATTTCCTGGATGGTTTTGGAACTTTCCCTGGCAAGAAGTGAAGAGCTTGGGGCGTGCCCCACTGCTTGCGTTACTTCACAACACTAAGGAAGGGATGAGCCTGCTTGTGAGGATCTTTCGCAGTTTATTGCCTGCAGAAATCTGCTGCTTCATCTAATTCTATGGTTATAACTTGTTTCTTTTTGGAATTCTTTCCAATCAAGACTGTGAAGGGAAAGTATTTTTGAGGTTGCTTATCACTAGATAGGTAACTTTTTTTTTTTTTAAGTTTTATTTGCAACAAAATAGTAACTAACCAAGGTTTCTTTTAGAGAACTGTCTGTTTGTTTTGATTTTTTTTCAGCAACAGAGTCTCCCGCATTTCAGAAATGCTTATCTGTAAAGATGAATTCTGAATAATGATGTTGACAGTGAAAGGTAACTTAAATCCTGATCTCTTGCTGTTCTTCTAAAGCAAGGCCTGGGAGGAAGAGTCATTCTAGCTAGGAAAATTAGGCAGTTGTTTGCCATGTGTAGGAAAACTTCTCATTTTATTCTTCTATTACAACACACATTCTTCAAATGCTTAAGGAATTTCCTCAATCTAGGCTGAAAGATAAATGTTTTGTGTAGTGTATCTATGTTACAACTTGCTTCTGGCTAAAGTATAGATGCCCTCCACACGCTAAGTGGAAAAGCCACTCTGTGGTATCTGACAGACGTACACCCAAGACCTGTGCCTGTACCACAGACTACTATTTGCTCGTTAGATGGGTGCATAATCATATCCACGGTTCATTTTCAGAACCTCCTTAAGTGAGCCGAAGGAGGAATCTGTTGCGTTTCAGGGCTGGGGAAAATGTTTTCATCATCCAAACGTGTTCTGAAAGCTTTAGTTTTCTACAGGAAGTTTGTTTTCGATAGAATTACTCTTGCACAGTCTTTGTGGCTTGCCTGAAAGGGTTCAATCTCTCATTTTATTTTTTTTTATTGTTTATTTTTTTTCTCCATCAGAAGACTGGTTCCCATAATGTATGGATGAAGCCTAGGACAGTCCTAGGAACTGCTCTAAGGCTGTGTCAGCTGATTTGTGTATATACCGGAGAACAGCTCTGGAATGCCAAAAGCAAAAGGCTGGCCAGCCTCCGAATTCTCGGAGCTTTCCATATCTAGAGGAGGAAAAAGAATGATAAACATGTTTGGATAGAAATAGCAAAAACAATTCCAGATTTGTTCTGAATATATTTTCTCCAGCATAGAAGGCAATAACTTTCAGAAACTGACAACCTGTTAGCGTCCTACCTCGAAGCATATGTGAGCACACATTCCCAGTATGTTATTTTTTTGTGCCTATGTATACTTTTCTTTCTTTTTGCTTCATCTAGTTTGACACTGTAATTGCAGAAGCGGCCAGCTTGATGTCCGGGAGCTGATCTCTCTCTACCCCTTCCTGTTGCCTACTTCCTCTTCATTTATACGGTCTCATCCCCCTCTGCATGAGTACGCGGACCTAAACCAGCTCACCCAAGGGGACCAGGAGAAGATGGCAAAATGCAAACGGTTCCTCATGAGTTACCTGAATGAAGTCCGCAGCACTGAGGTTGCGAATGGCTACAAGGAAGATATTGACACAGCTTTACTCAAGCTGTATGCAGAGGCAAATCATGAAAGCCTGCTGGATCTGCTAGTTTCGGAGAACTTTTGTCTCTTAACAGATAGTGCTGCCTGGCTGGAAAAACACAAAAAGTGAGTGGATTTTTTTGGAGTATTGTGCCTTTGAGACCAGAGAGAAAATTCTTCAATGCTGTTGGCTTCTAGAGCAACGTGTTCAAGTCCTTACAGTTTCTGTGCCTTCATATCAAAAAGACAACTTGGCATGACTTGTCAGCATTTTAAAATGTTGGTGAAAAGGTGTTAATTGACAGCCTGAGGTAAAGGAAAAACATTCTGCCTTACGCTGGTAAATACAGAGTTCTCACTGAAGGTTTTTGTCCAATACCAAAATAAGGGATTAATACAGATTTTTTTTTTTAAAAAGAGCGATTTGTTTGCCCTTGTGACAATGTGAGAGTTGAATGGATGAAGCAGTGGTACACGGAGAGAATAAAAAGATGCCTTAAAGCATGCTCTACCTTAGGTAGAAGCTATTAACCGGCTAGTGTTTTTAGAATATTATTTGCTTATTCAGGGAAAAAGATCTTGCTTTTGAATTGTGTACTTTGTGTGGTCCCACTGATTCACCTAAAGGAGGTTGCTCAAGATGACCGAAAATGCCAGCAAGTGGAGAACCGGCTGTTAGTCATTAAGCAGATAACATCAGACAGTAAATGTGTAAAATACGAACTCCAGTCATGTCTCCATCTTGGATTTAATTTGTTTGGTCTTTAAACTGTGTGGTGCAATAGTAGCAACTACAGCGTTGAGGAGGAGTCTTTAATTTGGTTAGATTTAGAGTAGTTTCATTTACTTCAGTTGTTTTATTAAATCCTCTTGGTAAATATGGTTTGCATGGCAGACTTTAGCAAATGTGAATGGTGGAACATCATTCCCTAAGAACAGCCATTACAGAATTTTAGCTGTAGTCTTATTACGGGACACAAAAAAAACCCCTTTAATGGCCCTGTACAAAGCTCTTCCTTGCCTGACTTGATTTCATGCTGCTGTAAAGAAAGAAATGTTTCTGACAATAGAAAGAGTTTTAAGCAAAAGCATCCTAAATTTTTTATTTAATGCCACCTGATTAACTGTTGGAGGAATATTTATTATTCAGAGCTGTGTCTTACGTCTGTATATGAAATTCAGAGAACACCATGGGAATCATCTCTGACTTGACACATGGTTTAAGTTGGAGCTAATAGCTAGAAAATGCCTAAGAAACAGGAGACAGACACATTCCTAGGACGGAACTTCTCTCCTTTGATTCTGACAAAGAGCCTGTAGCCTGTTGTTCGAGTGGGGACATGGCCATGTACATGTCACTGTAAGCAATTATTTGTTATACTCTGTGCTAATCAAACCATAGTGTAACTGATAGGAGAGATCTATCAACTTTAATATTCTTTTCTCTTTCTTTACAGGTATTTTGCCCTTGGTCTCCTGTATCACTATAATGGTCAGGATGCTGCAGCACTTCAGGTTAGAATAAAGCTTTTAGTGTTGTCAGTAAACCATTCCAAAATAACAGTTTACCTCTGAGATAAAAATCTAATTTATCTGTTTGAAAAGTAGTGATGTGTATATGTAAAAGAAACTTATGCGAAGACTTCCTTGAATAAATTAATATGCTAGATGTGAAAAACCTGAAGTGCTTACTGCAGATGACAGCTATTTAGATGCTTCTATGCTATTTTTTTAAGCAAAACTGTGCATACCAGAACTTATGTTTGTACTCCTAAAGATGGATGGAAGCACTAAAATAATCAAGAGATCACTTTAAAAGGTGTTTGAGGGACTTCAGGAACACATCCTGTGCGGATTAGTCTGTACTCACACAGCAAAGCAGTTTTGTAATCTCATGGCAGAAACTGACAGCAAACAAGAGTTTATATTCTTATCTGCTGATGGACAGTGAACACATTCTGCAAGATCTGTGGGTTTCAGCTAGGTTAGTAATCCCTTTTGGGACTCCCCTTGTGATCTCACTGAGACTAGCAGTGGTCTGTAGACTGAAGACTAGATTTTTTTGTTCCTATGCAAAACTTCTAGAAAAGAGAATATGGTCTTGATCAATAAACAGCATGTATGTCTCGGACCATATCCAGTACCTGCAGCAGTTTGTCTTCTTGTGTGGCTTTTTGAGTACATTAGTTACAGTAACACCATCAAATATGAATGTGTTTTTGTTTTGTAAATAGTAAGTTCATGAGCAGAAAGCCAGTAAGGACACCAAAACCAGTATGTACCTTTGTCATGTGCAAGACACTTTTCTTCATGTTTCAAGGAACAAGACTTATTGCTAAACTGGTCTGCTAGATGTAGCACCTTTTAATTCCAGTTATAATGTATATAAAAATAATCTCACATGGTACTTAAAGTTCTTCAGTCAAAACGGAAGAAGACCGAAAAATCAAATTTTCTTCTAAATTGTTGGTATCTTGCTTTTAGTTTGGCACACACAGAACACATGAGAAGTATATCATGCATTGGAGAAAAGGACTTTTATCAAAAGCTTCCTTTGTGATTTGTGTACCTCCTCCTGAAGTATTCAGCCAATCTTTCAGAATTGGAACCCACATGATATGGGGTTGGAATCAGATGAATATGGCAGGTGCAAAAAGAGCCTGTGTTGGAAAGGAGGCGTAAATTTAGTGACCAGTTAAGTCCCGTGCAATTGGTGTTCCTAGGAGCTCTTTATGATTCTGCATGTACCCATAGCTAATACTAAGTGTTGTAGTAGCTCATACAAATTTTCAGTTGGAAGAGCTAGTACATGTTTTAAGCACTTTAATCTGTGTGTGTTTTTGTTGCAGTTATGGGTGAAAATAGTTGATGGAGACATTGAGGATTCTACACGCTCGGATCTCTATGAATATATAGTAGACTTCCTTACATTCTGCTCAGACCAAGATCTAGTGTGGAAATACTCTGAATGGATTTTACAAAAAAATGAAGAGGTTTGTGATTGCTGTACTTCTCACAGAACAGCAGTGTTTCTGTGTAGTGGAGTTTGGGTGTTCATTAACATTGTTCTGTCTTGGTACCTAATTGGACCATTTTTGCAGAGCATGTAATGTCAGTTTAATGATGATCAACAGAAGAAAACCTTAAGATTTCTCGATCCTTCTAAATCCCTCTGTTAACAACTGCTAATGATAATTGCCTCTTTGTCTTCTGAAAACAAGGTTTAGGTCATTCTGTACACTGAAAGATACAGCGTAGCTTCTGTTTTTCTTCATATTAAGGAAGATAATTTTCAAATCTTAAAACAAAAAACAAAATCACCTAACAGGTTAACTATTGCTGCTGTTTCTTTTCAAAAAGGAATCCAGGGATGGGTGTTATCTGTGTACACTAGGATGTGGAATAAATAGCCTTCATTGAAGACAAAACCTCATTGCTACAAGAATTAACTTAATCCACCAAAATGGAAAAAAATAATTTTGTAACATCCATTCCTGTAGTGTGCTGTTAAATGGGATGCTCGATGCTGTATCAGGCAGTCTGTGCTGTTGGAACTTGTCGCTGTCTGATTTGTATTAATTTAAAGCTCAATTATTGCATGTAGTGACAAATATCTAAACTTTTGGTTTTTGGTCATTATAGAAGCCTATTGCTGGGTGTATATCATCACATTTGATAAGGCTATAAACATTCTAGTGTATAACTTATGCTTGCTTGCTATAAAGGCTGAAGCCTCTTGTTCTGCTGTTAAGTGGATCTGTTCAGTACTTCTTGTGGCAGGTGGAGGTTGTGCCCAACGACTTATAAACCCTTTTTCAGGCAGGACAATGTATAGACTACAAATTGAGGTAATGGAGATAAGAGTGAGTGAGATCATAGTAAGCACAGAGTAGTATGATCCTGGTGGTGTTGAGCAGGGTTTCGTGTTGTTTATCTTCCTGAATAAGGTACTAGCTAATCTAACAGTGCTATTAAATAAGTATTTAAAATAAAAAGGTAATAAAATGGTTGCTGATTAATTCCTGAATTCAATTAACTCTTTCTAGGTTGGCGTACAGATTTTCACTAAAAGGCCTGTGGAAGAACAGGAGAAAAACAACATTAATCCAGATGATATCATCAATTGCCTTAACAAATATCCTAAAGCACGCATTAAATATCTAGAATATCTAGTATTGGAAAGAAAAATAGAGGTGAGTCCTACAAGAATATTAAAAATAAGCGTAGAATGTCAGAATAAGTCAGAATGCAGACTATAATGAACAACTCTGAGAAAAAAAAAAACAGTCTAGAGGAAATAAGCATAATTTGAAGTCTTTCACATGTATTCTGCGTAAGGAAAGAGTAGTTTTAAGATTAAAGTAGAAGATGAGCGGATAGCTACATTATTTTAACTTCTCAGCTCTGATTGCAAGATAGTTGCTTACCTCCTCAGAGGCTGGTTGCTTGTTTGTTTGTTTGTTTTTTACATCTGATTATTGCATTCTTTTCTGTTTCACCAATGAGGCTCAAACCTCCATCTGATAAGTTCATAGAAAAATGGTTGAACAACTGCTAATCCTGTTGCACTGTGGCAGCAATATACTAAAATGGCTAATTCAAGTGGGTTTTTAAGTAGGTGTATTTTATCCTGTCCTTCTGGAGAGATTTGAGCAATTAATGATAGAATTAAGTCATGCACCTCTCACTGTAGAATTCCAAACAATTCTAGATGTTGAATGTCCAAAAAATGTGCTCACAAATCATTGGGTTTTTAAGCACAACACAGAAGCAGTCAAACATTGTTGTACTTGCACAGGAGACATTTTAAGCACATGAGAAGTTACTTTAATCTGCAGTTAAAGCAAAGAAATGACCATTGAAACAACTCAGCAGATCTGATGACCAGTTCACTAATTTACATTCTTCAAATACGCATGCTAGATCAGTGGTTTCCCTCTGTTGCTATTTCAAATATGTCAAGGTGTGTGACACCATGATGGAAGAATGTTCTGGTTTCTGGTGTCATGAATATTTGCAAACAAACTTTTTGAGTTAAACATAGTGCCTTGTAGAATATTTGTAAGAAAAAAAAAAAAAATTAAATCTACCTGCTAGTAAAGGCTGGGGGTTATATATTTATTTGGTCTTTAGAAAGTATTAGATAATTGTGAGTGCTTTTGTGAGGATGTTTAAAACAATCAGATGATCACCTTGTTTTAATGAATATTGGGTAGTGGATAACACAAAAAGCACTGTGCCTTCAGAGTGCTTTTCTACCTCTGCTGGCTTTCTCAAATTTTATTGCAGAAATAGAAGAGGTCAAAGGACATATTTGAACATGAGGAAGAATGAATTAGATCAAAATTACTCATTTTACAAGGGAAACAAAAGGAGAAGACACAGTAGAGATCATACTTGTACTCAAAGGAGAGAGAACTGCTTTACTGCATTGACTTTCGTTAGGCAAACTTTTGAAGGGAAATAATTTTTGCACAAGAAAGGCTATTTATAGAGCTTATTTATTTAAGGTGAAGAGGTTTTTAAGAATAAGATATTTCACAGCTACATTTTTAAAATGTCTGCGTTAATGAAATGGAGAATACCATACTATAGGTATAGTGTGTCTTGTGAAGCTGGTCTGAATGAGTTGTCTAGCTGCACAAACAAAGGACTTTCTGATTAATCTGAATTAAATAAATTAATTAAAACAAATTTCTATGTAATGATGTAAGTATTCCTCACTGTTACAGGTGGAGAGAAGGTGTTGTCTTTGTAAACTGAGCTAACATTCTTCTTTTCATCTGTAGAAAGAAAAGTACCATACTCATCTAGCTGTCTTGTACTTGGAGGCAATACTTCAGTTAAAATCTCTTACAACAGATAATTGTACAGAAACAGCTGAACTGCTGTTCAAACTACGCAGTCTTCTTCAGAAATCTGATCTTTACAGAATTCACTTTATTTTGGGTAAGATGCATGTTGTCTGTTATAAATGTGATGTGTCAGTTCCAGCAGGAAACAAAATAAAGTCCTCATAAGGACAGAAAATCAAAAGAGCTGAGGTTTCTAGGTGTATCGGGTTGATAGGCTTGCCATCAGTACCTCTAAGACACAAGTTACTTTAGAAAGCATATCTCTTAGTGTTGTTCCTGATGTCCCATAGCTCATGAGGTAGAATGGTGTGTTTGCTGCTGCAGCAAACACAAAATACTGTAACTAGCTAGAAAAAATATCTTCAGACAACTATCTTCTTAATTTGTAGTCTGTTTCTTTTTAATGGTGAGTACGTAATTTGTGACAATCTTTTGCAAATGAAGAGTTACAGGTTTAATTGTGAAGCAGTCTGTCTCTCGGTGAACTACAGCAAAAGTGTGAGGAGTCTGATTACAAAGGACTTGTTTGTTGCCCATATCCCCTTCTCACCCCAAGAGCTGGAGTTTGTACTAAAGAAAAATATGAGCATCTCTTTGAGTGAAAAGTGCAGGATCTTAGTGTTTGTGTAAGGCAAGCAACAATTGACCTAATGTTTTTTCCTTGGCAAATGCTTTTAATGCCTATTTTTTAACTTAGCTCCCAAATGGATCAAGGGGAAATGACTTATTGTACTGAAAGACGAGAAATATTTTTCTGAAATCCGGTGGATGTGGAAATAAAAATATTTGAGTAGCAACTGAAATAAATTACCCCCTTGCCTTCCCAGTCAGCAAAATATTGTATGACAGATAATGTACAAGTATAACATAGTCATTAAAACTCTTGCTGGTTTTTATCTTTTTATTTTACCAAGTTTTTGAGGGCCAGAGTTGCAAGATGGATTCTCTTGAAATCCACGTACTCCAAAACATAAGATTTCTTACATGACTGTTCTTACCTTGCATGAAAGTGAGACCTTGCTAGTGTGTTCTTCCTTAATAACCAAAACATCTGGGGGCAAAACACCATTATATTTCCATACCTTTTACAGAAGTGTATGCCAATTATTTATCACCTGTACAGTAAGTACAGGATTTTCTACTTTGTCTTGGAGACAGATGAACTTGCCATTCCACCTGCCAGTCACTGACACTTTAAACTGGCAGACCGGATTAAGGATTTGTAGTGTCCTTTTCTCAAAGGGAAGTACTATTTGATCTTAATTGTCTTTTATGGATTTTAAACTGTTCTGTAATTTTCTATAATATTGAAAGAACCAGAAGTTAAAAATACCATGACTTCATCTTACCGTTCATCATGCATGGTAGCAGTGTGCACAGGAATGTTCAAGACTGATATGCTAGAATGTAAAAGATGTCAGTGAGACTGATTTTATCACCTGTTATTTAGTAGTCTTCTTAATGTATTTTATGGTGTTCTTTTGTTAGAAAGGTGTTTCCATATATCTCAACAGTCTTATACTTAGAATCATAGAATCATAGAATGAGTTGGAAGGAACTTTAAAGACCATCTAGTTCCAACTCCCCCCTTCCGTGGTCAGGGATGCCTTCCACTAGACCGGGCTGCTCAAAGCCCCATCCAACCTGGCCTTGAGCACATCTGGTGTTGGGGCACGTACAATTTCCCTGAGCAACCTATTCCACTGACTTCACCACCCTCAGAGTAAACAATGTCTTCCTTACATCTAATCTAAATCTCCTCCAGTTTAAAGCTATTACCTGTTGTCCTGTCACTACAAGCCCTTGTAAAAAGTCTCTCCCCAGCTTTCTTTTAGGCCCCAACATCTGTCCTCTTCATAGCTGCCAGCACCTCTGCAAAAATAGCAAGAGTTGAGTTCTGTGGGCTTGTTTGCACCGCCTCTGGGAGAAGGAGTAGTCATCTTCTCCACTGAGCAAATACTGCCTTGTTTCTTATTTAACAGACAAAATCCAGGGCACAGACCTTCATATGGAAAGTGCAATTTTATATGGAAAACTAGAAGAGCACGAGAAGGCTTTGCATATCCTTGTCCACGAGTTGAAAGACTTCCATGCTGCTGAAGAATACTGTATATGGAACTCTGTGAACAGAGACGTGCAGTACAGACAGAGGCTTTTCCATATGCTGCTGTCGGTGTATCTAAACCCTGGCACTTCGGACTGTGCACTAGTCATGGCCGCTGCGGATCTCTTGAATAACCACGCTGCGGAGTTTGATGCGGCTCGAGTTCTGCAGGTGGTGCCTGACAGCTGGTCAGTGCAGCTCCTCTCCCCGTTCCTGGCCGGAGCAGTGAGGCAAAGCATTCATACAAGAAGAACGACTCAGGTTGCACTTGGGTTAGCACAAGCTGAAAA
The DNA here is from genome assembly GCA_013400335.1 of Eurystomus gularis. Taxonomy (NCBI): domain Eukaryota; kingdom Metazoa; phylum Chordata; class Aves; order Coraciiformes; family Coraciidae; genus Eurystomus; species Eurystomus gularis. The sequence continues at coordinate 78,114 of VZZY01003560.1, read as the reverse complement.
CTTAATCTACAAACATGAGAAGGTAGGTTGCCTGGTTTTGGTGGCTGTTTGTTTGTTGTTGTTGTTTTTTAATAGCAGTGCTTCGAAGCTTTACAATGAAGTCTTTTGATACGTAATTATAAGAAGTTCGAAGAATTAGGACAAAATTGTCTTCATGTTGTTGGCAATTTTACTTGCTGCATTTATTATTTTTTTGCCGTGACTGCTAGATTCAAACAGCTTTATGCTTTCCCTGTTTAACAAAAGGGAAGGTCAGGGCCTTGAAATAGGAACTTTGGGGCTGAATGAAACTTTGAACCTCTGGGCTGAATGAAAGTGAATCTGGGGTTTGAAGGTTAATGAAGTTCTTGCAGAAATTTTAACAAGTGTGAGTTAGCATTTTTTTTTTCACTAGGATTGAGACCTATCAGAATATGCAAGAAAGTTTACCCAGCACTCAGTATTAATTGAAGCTTGTTAGTAGCTTTTGTTAGTGGTAAATTCACTTGTGAAGCTTGCTTTCATTCCGAGCTAGAGCTATGGTGCTTAAAGCTTCCAGCAGATTCTTGAATCTGTTTAGTTTTAACAATGGTTTATCCAGCAGAATCTTATCTGGAATAATAATGCATCAGTGCTCAGTTTGCTGTGGAGCTGGCCTGTGACCTTGTTTAGTTAGCTGCATCGGGTTTTTCGTTGTGTTAAATGTGTAAGTGCTTTTCTTTTATTAAACAAAGAAAAGAAAATTAAAAAAAAATGCAGCCCTTAAGAGGAAGCATAAAAATTAAGGAGTATGAACGTAGAAATTGAATTCAAGTAAAATGTTTGAGCTGTCTTTTCCCACTACCTCTGTCATTGACCAGGTTTGTCCATTTGGTACAGCTGAAATTATATGCCTCATAATTTCCCTTCCTTTCTTGCTAGATTCATGTTTGGATTTTTTTTTTTCTCTCTCTCTCTTTAGGTTAAACAAAAAGGAACCCCAATTCTTCTTTCGGACAAAAAGGTCTGTCAGGTGTGCCAAAATCCTTTCTGCGAGCCTGTATTTGTAAGGTACCCAAATGGGGGTATGGCCCACACGCACTGTGCTGCAAACAGACATCTGAATTCAAACATGACTCACCGTTCGTCCAGCTCCAGCAATCAGACTTGAAATATGTTCTGGTCCCACAGGTTCCCATGACTTATACCCCATTGAAAGTGAGCTGGAAAAAAGAACAAAGTGCAGCTACTTGAAGTGTAAATCTAGATGAACAGCTTAGTCTTTGGGTTAAGGGGAAGACTTCCGGTAAATATGAAATATTGCCACTTATCTTTTTGATTTCTAATGAATGTAGATAAAAAATTCACTACCAGAAATGGAGAGGTGCAAATACAGGCTCTTCTGTATATAGTAATAAACGGTTAAAGAAAATGAGCCTTTTCTTCAGAGAATGGATGAATGTTACGGAGACAAGGCAAACAGTTCTTGTAAGAAATGTCACTTTGCACTGAATGTGGTGTTGATAAATTTGTAGAGGTGAAGATGGCGTCTATTGGAGTTGGAATTCTTGGAACACTACGTGACAAGACTGACATCCTGCAGCTTACTATCAAGAAAAAAGTGTGTTGGTTATGAATTTTGCTGCAGCACGTCCTCCTTTGGGCTGGATTCTCTTCCCTGGGATCGCATTATGAACTCTATTTTTGCTCTACAAATTGTTGGCTTTTGATGCACTTTTTAGTACTCCCCCCACCACCACCACCATATAGAATTTAAATGTAAGCACTGGTCTGTTAGTTTTCTACTCCCGCAGTTACTGTAATAAACTGAGTGGAAACCGGTAGCCTCAGACACACAGCTGTGCTTGGAAGGAAAAAAGCAGAACAAAAATGAAATCAGATTGTCTAGTCAGACTGTAGTCACTTTTATATGGGGGAAGAGACCTTAACTTTAATACTGATTTATTTATTAATATGCAAATATACTGTACATACAGTTGAATAAATTGATCTTATTCTAGAATTTCTCTGGAGGATAAAGATGTAGCTGATACGTAAGTGTACAGGTTATGTGCTAAATGTTTGCTATAACATAACTTAGGCAGATTGGAACTCCACACGATGAGGTTTTAGTACTTGTGAATGAATTTGTGCAATCAAAGTCACGGAAAGAAGGTGTAATTGGGAGTAGATCTTCAAAGGTGTGCTGCGGGGGTACTGGATTTGTTTTATTCTACAAAACATTCTGTAAACTAAGGTTTTTCAAATAACAAAAACCCTTTACATAACTGACCTGATAAACCGTTTTAAAGTAGTCAGTTTTTAAAAGAAGCAGCTTCCAACAGTAGAGGTTCAAAAATGACAACTTTAAATAAAAGTTAAGTATTTCAAAGTCAAAGCATTTCTTTTAATTCTGTAAAGCTCTAATAAATATCAAGCTTACTGCCACCATGAAACTGAGTTAGTACGGCTACTTGCTGTTTCAGTGTTCCAAATCAGAGTGGAGACTTTCAGCAGCATGGGATACCCTCATGGGATCTTCTAGATGTGGTCTCAGCAGAGGTCTCCTGGTACAGAAAAGCTGGCTTATGAAACAGCCTCATAAGCTTAGTGCTGCCTCCAGAAAGGAGCAACCAAACATCTAGGGGGAAAAAATTCCAATTTCTTTTTATTTGAAGCAAAACACCTTTTGGATCTTTCTCTTTCCTGAGTTTGAAATTAGAAAAGTACAGCTGTTGTGTTGGGTTTTTAAATAAAATCCAAGTAAGGAATTTTATAGCACTTTCTGCTAAGACATGTAAGCCATGTTTGGTGAAAGGCATCTCCAAAAAAGACAAATGTGAGCATTTCTGACTTAATTCCGGCATGAGCGATTCTTCTGTGTTGCACTGATATAAGCAGATTCTTCCGTATCTTGTATTCATGGTTTTCAAACATTGTGTATACATCCGGCCACGAAGACCTAGACAAATTTGTAGTTCCTTGTCTTCAAAATACTTGCTGATAGAGGGGAAGTGATTTTACAGAGATCTGATAAGCCTTTTGCATACAGTAGCATGCAATTCCTAAGAAAGATTTTGTTCTCCTGCAAGCATCCTCAGTGTGCTCTTTGTTCCTGTCTACTAGGGAGGTGCTACAGCTCCGTGACCAGAGTCTGCTCTCCGTGGTTAAGACTAATTCTACCACTAGGTAGTGATGAAGTTAGTCTTGTCAACTAGTGTGGCAATGGAACAGGGATTGTGTCATTCCAGACCACAAGAAAGGTCTTCATTGTTATTGCATGAAAAGGTATGTCAGTAAAAGATTAATCAATTCTTCATTAATATTTGACTTTTTTTCAGATTTGTACTTCGGCTAAAATGCAGCCGTAACAATAATTGTACATATAGAGCAAATACGGAAATCAGAGTAACTCAAGGTAGCACGTTTGCAATTGTATATGACCAAAAGGATGAGCAGTATTTAAGCTGGGGGATCTAATTCTTTTAGTCCCCCAGAAATGTGGACTGGAAAAATACTGATATTTGATTCATACATTATTGCCTGTTTCTGTGTTGAGTTTTAGACTAGAACTCATTTGGATTAATTAATACGGAAGAAACATAGTAAGAAAAAGAAGAAAAAACAAAAAAAAACCAAGGTGAGGATAGAGCAGGAGCTCAGCAGGGAGGTGGCAGGTGGAGGATGCTCTTCCATTGTATGTACAGCGCTTGAGCAGTTGGAATACCCCTCACCCAGAGGAGATGACAGCCTGTGTCAGAGTGGTGCCTGGTGTTCTGTACTGTTATCACCAGGTAATTTGTGAAAGGTGTCTGCGATGAAATTCCCTTAGGTAGGACAGCTACAACACCCTTCGGGTAAGAGATCCTCCCTTTGGAGAGGAGAACCTGAGTTCATTCCTTCTTTTCTGTGGGCACGGTCAGTTCACGTGTTCCTGTTTCGTGTACCTGAAGCCCCAGGGTAACACTGTGACTGTGGGAAGCCCTTCTGGTGCGGCCACAGCAGCAGGGAGGGGATGAACAGTGATCTGGTTACTAACTGCTGACTGGGTACGTGAAGAAGGAGAGGCAGGAAGGAGGAATATTTCTTTGACCATCCTTCTAGTCTGGAAATTAAATGGATTTGGGAGTTTAAGCTTGGTGCAATCTTCTCTCTAGGTGGGGTGTGTGGTGTCTTAGACCTGCCCTTGGAGAGAGGAGATTCTGTCAGACTATAAAAGAACGTACCTCTTGCTAAATTGTGTGATTTACCTCTCTTACTTTTTTTTCCAACGAATCTCCTCCAACTTTGCGTGAACTTTAGTGTGACAGTATGTCTGTGATTCAGGACATAATAAATGAGATTAGTCTCTCACACAGATGCTTTTGCAGATATTGAAGCATGTTTGCTTAACATATAGCTTCTAACTACAGAAATGCTACAACTCTGACTTCTTTTAGCCATCATCTTTTACAGTCACTGATACATACAAACAGCACTCGTTAAACCCATTTGTTCCTTCCTATCTCCGCCCTTCCCCACATAAAAATTACCTATGATCTATATATGTCATCGTATGCAGTTTTTCCCTTCTCTAAGTTTAAAAGAGAGGACAAATACTAATGAGAAAAAGTTGCCCAGAATCTGGTACTCTTCTAGAAACAAGATTAATGGCTGTGCAGTTCTGATAAAGAATTGTTAGATCTTCATTTCTGTAACGTAAAGGGTGAAGTTATCACATTGATAACGTTACAAGAATACTGATCTCAAAGTCTGGAGAAGACAAGCAATTGGTTTTTGTTACTCAGAACACACCACAGGTACCTACAAGCTGACTCCTTCAGGCAGCCCATGCCGTGGTGGCTCAGGCGTGCACGGGAGCCTGGGCTACAGTGAAAACTTCTCTCTTTGCTCCCTCTGCTCCCAACGGCCAAAAACTTTCCAACCTTTGTCACCTGATTAGTGTCGCTCTTCTAGCACTTAATTGACATGAGTGTAAATCTTGACAGTCCTGGGTGGACTCCTGAGCACATCTGTCTAATAAAATGTCACTTCATTGCATCAACCACATGGAACACTGACAATGTCAGCTGTGGAAAGGTGGTGTTGGGGATGGAGCGTGGGTATTTTTGACAGAGACCTCTCTTGCACATCTGAACACACAAGCATTATCCTGACTCTGCTGAATCTTTGTAACAGCATCTATTCTTTGCAGGACTGCTGTTTTGAATGACATTTAAAAAATATTTTATTTTATACAGTTGTATCAAAAAGTAACATTTTATTGGTCTTCCCGATTTGCTGCAGAGTCTATTCAGCGTAGCTCTGCATGTTTTATTAACATCCTGCTGTTTGTAATAGGCAGCAACTAATGCATTTTCATTGTGAGCTCTCCTCCTGTTGCCTATATTTACTAATTAATTTTTCTCTTGCTGTACAACACTTCGGGGCTTATGCCTTGTCAACACTGATAATTAAATGTGCTGCTACTTTTAAAGGGAAAAGAGAAGTTAATGACATTCTGTAATGTCTGATTGATTGCAACACTGAAGTTCCCCTGCAGTAAATTCTTTCAGATGGAAATCTGTAGTATTAACGCTTTCTGACTTAATGGTTATGTTGGTGAACATAGATGGCAGTATGTGGAATGTACAAATGTATAAATATGTTGATTTTTAATAAAAAAATCTTTTAATTATGTTTCTGTCATTCATTGCTGGATATATAAACCCTGGGATGTGAACGGCCAAGTGAAGGAGAAAGGTTCTTCAGTGGTAAATAGAGGATTCATCTGGATAACCGACAGAGCTGCTCCTAGGAAAAGGCTGAGTTAAGCAAGTGCAGGGTGTTAACGGACGTAAAGGGGTGCTCTTAAAAACTAGTGAATCTTGCCTTGCGGAAGAAGTTTTATTACTATGTCTTCCTTGACTGAATCTAGGTTTTTACAGATTCAGGTGAAAGCATGTACTGCCACAAAAGATTTGGAAGACCTTGACCTACCTCTCTGTAGCCAAAACAATCCCTTCTTTTTAGTAAAAACAAAAATTTAGGGAAAAGAAACATGCAAGTGCTGTTGAGGTTGGGTGGTATCCATTTTTATTACTAGAGATTCCTAATTCAACCTCAGGAGGGCAAAAGGAAAGCATCTGCCGAAATCTAGCCCATGCCCCTGGGAAAAGTGGATTATTATGTCCTTGCGATGTGGAAATGAGGCTGGTGCTTATATATTCTACACCAGGAATTGGATGTTCCTCATCTCCACCCCCTCTCCCTCAGTGCTCAGGAGTAATGGCCCTGGTTCAGAGCAAGTTTCTGGTCCAAAGGACCAGGTGTCCCCCTCTTCCCACTTCCAGCAGATGGGGCCAGGGCCACCACAGTGGCACTATAGGACCCACTGATGAGGGAACCCTAGCAAAGAAAGGATGATAAGGGCTGATACAGAGACTGTGGTAAGCCAAGGAATCCAGTGTTTCCTCCAAGGGGAGACAGCGAGGGAGGAATGCAGAGGGAAAGTACAGAAAAGGGAGGAATCTTTGTTTAGGACATGCAGGTGCAACCTAGTTCAGCTGGTCTCCAGCCCCACCCTGTGTGTGCTTGGGTCTTTTCTCCTTGCATCTTCCCTGCCCATGATCTAGGGGAAATCCTGCACATGACCTGAGGATGTGCTGAGGATGTTGGCAAGAAAGCGTTGGCAGGTGTAATGAGAAATGGGAAAACTGGGTGAATTGTCTTTCAACCCTGAAAAGCCACCACTGGAAGGAAGTAAAGAGAATGTGGCAGTAACCAGGCAGGGGGAGATCACTGCTAGCTTTATGTATTGGCATAGGCCTGTGCATCATGAAGGGGTGGTACAACCTTTGCCTGCTACATCCATCTCTCTCTCCCTCTCTCTCTTTCTCTCTCTTGCCATTTGTGGATGGCAAACTAAAATTGGCAGACCTCACTGAAACCATGATTTAACTTCGGCAAGGACGAATCAGCCACCTCAATTTTTTACTACTCTGTGCTAAAAATCACTTGGTTCTATGTATGTGCAGTTTAATCATCAGGACTTGCTGCTTATTTCAAGTTTGTGCAAACTGTATTTTCACCTGCCTCTTCATTGCTGCATTTTTAGCCAAAAATAAGTTTATATAAAGAAATAATACCGTAAAGAGTGCTGAGCAGTAGCCACATGCCATTCAGTCAGCTTGGGTTTAGTTGCAAGTGTGACTTTGACAGTATCACGCTGTTGTGGTTTGATTTGATGTCTCAAAAACCAAATAACAAAGGGTAACTTACTCATTCTCCAGTTTGGTTTGTGCATTAAAAGCTCATGGAGTGGTCAAAAAGAAAGATGCAGAAACAAAACTTGAGCAGTTTGGCTCATTCTTCCCTGATTTTCAGCTACTTCTCTGAAACTGATGCATAGACAGTTGAGTGACTCATCAGAAGCATAGGTTGTGTAATTTTTCCTCATTCAGTCACTTTGAGGGGAATCCTGGATGTCTTATGCCTGAGCTCACCACAAACCTCTTGAAACATCTGAGTGGTCAGGCAGCAGAAGTCAAGATAAGCTCTCAGCCAGGCAACACAGGCACTAGCAATGCTGCAGGCATCTACTGGATGCTGAAGGCAGGTTGTGCACTGCATGGCTGGGGAGCCAGCAGGGTAAAAATCCAGCATACTGAGCGGGAACGATAGTGAAGAGCTCTTGTTTTGAAGCACTACAGCCATATCAGGTCAAGTTTGTTCCTCTGTCTGAAGCAAAGGCTGTAGGCACATTGACGGGTGCTCGGGACACTCCTACAGAGGGTGTTTGGGTTGCCAAGGTTGGAGCGCAGCATGATGTGGAAAGGAATGAAAACCTTTACTGCAACAAGCATCACTTTGTTAGCTCAGCCATTGGGAAATATGCCCTGGAGAGACCTGGTTTGCATCTCCCCAACCATCCATCCAAGTCAGTGGAGGAAAGGCAACACAGAAAGCATTAAAAAAAAAAAAAAAAGCAGTTGTGGCTTTGACACAGTGGGATTTCAGCTCATTTTGCCTCTAGACAGAGGTTAGAAAATGGTCCATGCTTATCATCCAGATGGCAGGTTCCAAGACAAATAATCGATACAGCATAGCTGAGTTTCGGCAGACGTGAGCTCCAAAGGTCCGGTTCACTGCAACAACCATAGCTGCAGGACAGCCTAGGGTCAAAGAGGCCAGGGTTGCTGGTAGAAAGCTGATGGCTGAACACACAGCAGGTTTTCAGTAGGTAACGAGGCTGACAATAATAGTGCCTAAGAATCCAATAGCAGTCATGAACAATGTTACTGTTGCCTGTAATTGCCAATAACCCCCTGAAGATACGGCCTTGTCCACATGGTACTTGCATTGAGCAGGACCTGAACATCAACTTAGAAAAATTCGGTCTGGCTGGGTTATCCAGTGTTGTCCAAGCCCAACTCAAAGCAGGGTCAACCTGTGTCAGGTTCGTTGTCTTGTTTTACACTAGTGCCGACAAGCTTGAAACCAGATTGGGAAGAGTCCAAATGTCTTCTGGTTAGCTCTTTGCCAGAGGAATGTATTCCTTAAGCATCTGAAAGACTCTATGGTGGGTAAATGGCTAAAAGGTGCATCTGTCTTGGAGGAATTGTTTGAGGTTTGTTTAAGATATTACAGAAGGACTGAATAAACAGGGAATTTCAGAAAAGAACAAGCTACTGATGACAGCTTCAAGAGTGTCTGCTTGGTGCTTCTCTGACCTGGAGAAGTATATTCAGATAAAATGCAAATTCTTTACATCTGTTTGAAAGTCACAGACTGCATGCAAAGATGATTCAATCCCTTTAGTCCCTGTAACTTACAAGGTTACTCTGCAGTGTCATGCCAGAAAGCTGCCAGAGTTTGACAGAAATATGGAGTTTTCTGTTTGAACCAAGCAGCTGAAGATGGGGAGGGAGGAGCACAAGATGGATTTGTATCTGCTTTTTTAAAAAATGTTATGCACTGGGGATTTATATTTGCAAAGCAGAGGGAAGGTTTTCATTTCTGTACTTGTCTGATCCATTTTTAGGTTTTAACTTGTCATATCTTATTTCAAAGCAACTCAGTGGCCTATTGTGACACATGGATTTGTCAAGCAGAAGGTTTAGTGTTCCTTCTTCAAAACCTTCCCAAAAGCTCTTGTTCTGGATAGCAGCCTCTCAGTACATCCCCCTCGATACTCCAGGCAACATGCCAGGAGTATTTCTGACAGCAGCAGTTGCTCATTCTGTAATGCTGGATGGCCATAGAAATGCGATGGTCAAAACTACAAACTCAAGAAATCTCAATCCCAGAGGAGGGAGGAAGTCTCTTGTTAAGCTGCTATTAATTACTTATTAATTACTGATACTTCAATGCCCTCTGTGTTTGGTTTTCCCGCCTGCCTGATACCGAGTCCCTTACAAGGGTGTGTAGCATTTCGTACAAATAATCCATTGTGCTGATAACTTTCCTCCCCATGGAAGGAAAAAAAGAAAGGCTTTTTTTGATTGAAGCCATGCTGCGACAGGATTTGAAGTCAGCTAAAAAGATCTATCAGGGCCTCTTCACACAGCAAATACCCTGAAAAGAGGGCTCTGAAGGCAAAAATCCAGGCTTCAGGACATCATGAGCTAGAAACAATTTTAAAATAAGTTAGGTAGGGAGAAAGTTTTAAAGGTTTACAAGCAAATTGCCCACCTTGTCTCTTGCCAGGTCAGGTTTTGACTTTGTGTTGGGCTTCAGAAGAAGACTTTGATGACTTCCTAGCTTGCAAAGCCCCCTCCACCCAGCCCCTTTTTGCTCCCTCAGGGATAAGCCCCACTGCTTGTCCCCTCAGGGGCTGCTGATCGCTGCTGTGCCTGCAGGCTCCCCTTGGTCCCTGGTCACATTGCTCACTTGCTTCCCTTGCTTGGCTGCATCTTGTTTGCTGTGTGTCTTCCCTGGCTGAAGAGCTGCCTGGTTCTCAGGGCGGTATGGGCTGAGCCCTGCCCAGGTGTCTCTCTCTTGCACAGGTTTGACCACTTTCCCCTCCAAACTTGTATCAAAACTTTGTGCAGTGTGAGACTAAGCTGAAGTGAAACTCTAGAAAATAAAAATAAAGCCAAAATAAACAGAGGTTCCTGACTTTATGAACAGTGTGGCATTAAATGAAGAGTGAAGCTGTGCTCTAACACAAGAGTTCAAGGTCACTTCATTTGGCAGCAATACCTTTCTTTTTGTGTTGAAACATTTTCATACACCCACCATTTTAATAAAGTATCTATGATGAAATGTCATCTGCAATGGTTTTTCTAGGGAAATAATTGATATTAAGCCAACTTACTGTTTTAATACCAAAAGGAGTCTGAAGGCATTTGTAAGCCATCCTACCAAATTCTGTCCAGCTTTATCTGCATGAATCTGAGGAAGCCAAGGGGCCAGTCCTGCTGTATGTGGACTTCTATCATACAACAAAAGCAAGTGCTGATTTCATGAAAAATAAAAGACTCAGACAAGATCTCCTGAATCAAAAATTGTGAATCCTGAAGACATCCTTGTCTTCTGAACTGAAGGAGATGGGGTTGAACCTGCTATAAGTTTTGCTTCATTTTACTGTCTAGTAGCAAGATTTGGGCTGAGAGGAATGCGGTGAGGACTGCCAGTGCCTACTTCCTGAACTATTTTTACAGGAATAATATTTGTGACATACTTTCAACTTCATTTTCCTTCTTCCTTATCTCCAAACCCCCAAAACGAATGACCTCTCCTCACCAGAGCATGATGGGTATTTAGCAGGGAGGACGCACAGAGCTGGGCTGTTTCTCATTTCTTATGTCAAAGCCCCTCTGGTTCTAGCCTGAGACCTTGGCAGTGAGGTGACAGAACACCCAGTAACATTTGGTAACAGAGGGGACAACTACCTCTGAGCTTTCTCATTTCTTTCATGCCACCAACATAACATCAAAACTCTAAAGCTACCGAGCCTGTTTGTGTGGTTAACTTCATAGCATTTTCCTAAAGAAGAGAATCTTTTTTTCCTAGCCTAATATTTTGAGGGTGAAGTTCGTGCCGGATTTGGGCAACAAATTTTGCAGGCTGTGGGATTCTCAGACCATTCAGTTTGACCTCCATCTCTGACGGAGGTAAGCTGAGGGAGGTGGAGGAAAAGCTAAGCACTATCCATGTTTTTCCATCATGTCATATTCCCTTATCTAGGGACTTTAGTTCTGATATAACATGACAGGAAAGTGTTGTGTGCTCCCTGCAGCAGCGGGCCAGACCTATCACAGAAAACTTCAAAAATGCCTTGTTCAGGTAGTCCCAGCAGTGGAAATAATTAAAAAAAACCCAGCAACTTCGATGTGCTCATTTTATGCATCATTACCTGCCATTGCTTTACACAACTGTCCTCCTGCTGTCAGAGCGTTGGGAATGCTCTGGCATAAAAAGCTTTTTTTCCCTGGCCTTTGTAATGTTTGAGGGGAACAAAACTGTAATTGAGGTAGAAGAGGACCTAATTTTTCCTTGAATACCAGCAAGCTGTACTGGTGGAGTGATGTTGGCAGTGCTAAAACTGTGCTCTTGCTGACGCTACTTTCCGGTAGCTAATATAACCATGCTGTAACGAGAGCAGGCTGCACCAGTGCAAGTGTAAGTCCTCACCAGTATAACTTTGCTCACTGCAGGTCCCCAGCGCTGCAGAGAGAACCACCTCTGGCACTGTGGTGGGCACAGAGGGTCAGAGGCAACCATACTGCGTCCTCAGCTGCACAGCAAAACATGCTGTTTACAAGGCTGTCCTTCACTCAGCCTTTTCCAATGGAGATTTTCTTTAAGCCAAGTTCAACAGCTGGTGGCAGGCAGGGCACCCAAAGAGAGACCCATACAACAAATACACTGTTCTTCTTAAAGCACACTGAGAGAGAGGCACTGAAGTCCAACACAAACTTCGGAGTCCCATGCACCTTACAGCAGAACGGTAACAATAGTATAAAAGTAGATTGACTCACAGCATCCAGCCTACTTGGTGATGCTCTCAGACAACTGCTTTTGCACTTGACCTGCTTGGTCCATCAAATTACCCAGCCTGGCCTCAGGAGCAACACATTTCTGCTTGTTCTGATGGCACCAGTGAAGGTCACCAAAAAAATGCACAGGATCTGAAAAACACTGGCAGCTTTATCTTTCACAACATAGAGAGGTGTGTACCACATGGAGGCAATGTTTAGTCATGCCCATGCTTGTCACTCCATGTGCTTTCTTACCGGAAAATTTTAAAACCTGTGTATGTGCCTTCCAAAAAGTATGTAAGTTTTTCCTCTAATGTAATCATGGAGAATAAATTTCCAACCTTAGCTAGCACTGGAAAGATCACTGTGGAGTTACGCTACCAAGAAGCCTCTCTTCTTCCTCCCTGCTCCTCACCATGGTTCACCTTTGGGACATTACCATTATGTTTGCCGTCTCCCATGACAGTATTTTAAAGTGTGTGGTCTGTGTTCATGCAAGCTCCATTCCTACACACCCATCACATAAAGCTGATTAATTCACCCTTTCTGGTATTATGCATGCTGCATCAATGCGATATCCAGTGTTTCACCTCTTAAACAGTGTTTTAAAAAAAGGTCATATTACATTCTCCCATTAACGGTACTTTAGAAACACTAAAAAAATCCGTGCCACCAGAAGATGTCAGAGATCTCATCCAAGCAGCCTGAGCTCACAAGCCTAAGTTTGAAAACAAAGTCATATCTGAATAATTTCACTGTTTGAAGTACTTATATTTATTATTTAAGGTTCAGCACAATTCAGGAGATGTACACATCACAATGCAAGGGAACAACTACAACAGAGCAACAGTCCTGGGAGTATCTGTGTGCACAAGCAGTCAGACAGGCAGGGAGAAGGAGAAACACTCCAAAGGGAAACTAAGGAAGGTATCAGAACAATGTGCCTTAACAGACAAATTATAGAAACAGCATTAAAAAGTCCAGATACAAGGCCGGAGGGGGCTGGCAGAATGGGGAAAGGAACAAAAGCCAAGGCGAAAGAAAAGGAAAGGCAGAGGAAAAATAAGATTATGCATGTATCCCCCAGTGCCCACTCAGCTCTTAGGTCTACCTTTCAGGCTGGAGACATCCACACATGCCCCTGAGCCTTTGAGATTGACACTCCTAAGAGTCAAACAAAATGCCTGTCCTGCTGCTCTTCTCCTTGCCTCCCCTCCTCCACCTGGCTCATCCTGCCTGGAAGTCTCAGGTGGCACTCTCAAATGCAGTGGGTCCCCTTCCACTCCCATCTCTCTATGCTGGTTGCTGGAGAGGTCCAGGAATTATACCTAACTCAAGACATTTATTCGTACAACTGCAGCACTGTCTCAGTGATATGTCAAGGTTTTAGCAGGTGAAGTCATTAGAAAGGTGGCTTACTTACAGCTTCAAATATATATAAAAAGGACAATAACAAGCCTACTTAATGATTGTGAAACAGATTTAATGCCATTTAATTACTGCACCTGTACCAAAAGGCAGAAGGAAAAATGTAATTAAACTCCTGAATTAGAAAAAAACAAGAGGGAAAAACAGTCTAGTAATAGCTACTTCACCAATAAACATAAAGGTTATAAGTGGAATCCCCAGAATTTCAAAGTCAAAATAAATTTGTAAAAGTGAAAAGGTTAGAGGGAGAAAAAATAATAATCAGGCAGCAAAAGGTAAATAACCCATTAATCATGCACATCTGCTGAAGCAATGGAGTGAGCAGGATGCTCGTCTGGCTGCAGAGCAGCAAAGGCAATGCCCGGCACAGCCAGCTCTGCCTCGTGGGCACTGGGCAGCACCTACAGCAGCCTGGTCCATCGCCTGCTACTGGAAAAGACCACTGGGGAAAAAAAAAGTAATTAGGAATTGGCACTTGGACACAGTTCCTATGGGAAATGCTGTGCTTATAGGGGAGAAGCACAGGAGTAAGAGGCAAAACTCAGCAGGTTACGGCTAGACAGCTGGAGGTGGAAAATCACGCATGACTGCAGCGGTGAAAACTGTAGGCATAGGAGGGTTAGCGAGCCTTGTAGCCACTGACACGGCAGCTTTGCTTTGTCACTGTCCTTTTTCAGTCTCCTTCTTGCAAAAAACAATTGGCAGGGCCCTGAAGTACGTGAAAAAGAAGGATGTTGTCTTGATACTAAGGTTAGCAGTTTAAGGCAGCTTGCTGCATTTACTTCGAGTAACTTTGGGGTTTAGTTCTGTTCAGCCAATTAATGACCAAATGCTTTTAGTTCCTCAGAATGTGGCTGAGGCTTGACCTTCTGTGGATGTGCAGTTTTAGTCAGCCACTGTATCATCCTGACTCTCTGAGAGGTGAGGTTTCACCAAGTGCAAACCCCTTGGCTTTGTGAGATGCTATCAGGCAGCTAGGGCTGTGTTTACTTTAGAGAATGAGGTGGAGGTGCTGGCGGTTTCTATGAGCTTCTACACAGGTAAAGACAAGGCTTCTGTAATCACAGAATTAAAACCTGACAAACCCAGCACACTCCAGAGTATATAAAACCAAACAAAAACAACAAACCTGGTGCAGCAGTCCTTACGGGGCAGTTTTAGTACCTTGAAAATGCAGTGCCCATCACATATCATGGCCATTGCATCTTGGCAGTAATTGAAGCTAAGAAAGACAACATGAGTGAACCTGAAGCTATAGCACTTTGCTGTCAGAGGAGTTGAGGACACAGTTTTAGGACTTGAGAAGCCAAAAATCCATCCCAGGCTACCACTGACACATACTTTTATTCACATAGAAGGTATGTTTCCCAGTATAGTCTTTAGACCACTTTTTCCCTGATAAGAATTTGCATTAAGGCACTTTCCCTGCTGCTCTTTGGTGGTTACTTATAATTTTAAGAGTCTCCTCATGAGCATGTTTTGTCTGTCTTGGAGCAGGTGATATATGTGTCTCTAGCCTGGCTTAAACAAGCTGCGTCTGTCCTGGTTCACACTCTAGAAACCTCTAATGTCACAATTATCAGCCAAAGTAGTCCGTTTATTTTATTTTTAAGAGCTAATTGCACTGCCACAGTAGTCCTTTTAATTTTCTTTATAAAATTTTGAGTTTAGTATGTCAGCATCCTAGGGGTGCAACAGACAATGTTAAAAGAGGTTTAGCAAACTTCAGATAGACCCAGGAGCAGCAGAAAACAACATCTGTAATAAGAGAATTGTTAATGGCTTCTGAGGTGTCCTTCAACCTTTTGGGCTCTTCACAGTTTAGAAGACATGAAAAGGTTAAAAAAAATTACTCATTTTCTGAGGAAACCTGTTTCAGAAGATGAGACACAACACAGAAAGTTTATTCTGCAGAGTAGATGGGGTTGAGCATTGCAAGAACCTGTGGAGGCATGAAAGTGTTGGCTTTTGACACAAATTTAGCAACTCCTCACCTGTCAAATTTTTCAGAAAAGTGTCAAATAGCAAATGTTTTCCAATCCGTGGAGTAAACAGACTCCAGTGTTGCTTCAGGCTTCAACACAGCATCGTCTGGCCCCACACAGCACAGGGATTGACAGGCATGATAAAAAAAACTCTCTCACACCTCGCCGCCTGCATCCAAGAATGGCTGCTGCTCTGGTGTGGGCGTCACTGCATCCCTGAGCGATAACCTCCAGGGTTATCTGTCTACTGAGGCAATTCATTGAAATGTGACATGTATGTTGAAATGAGCCATTTTATTTTACATTGCTCTGAAGCAGAGGAGGTCTGTACTCTGCTGTGGGTGTATCTTTTGGTCTCCCCTTCCTTGGTGTCTCTCCTGGAGAGGTCCTGAGGATGTGAAGGAACATTCGTTCCCTGGTCATTTAAACAGCACACAGTGTCTTGGCTCAGGGTCTGCGCTCGCTGTGATGCTCAGTTCAGTTTGTGTTCATGTGCTTTGCCTGGCAACCTAGCTCGCTGCAAACTACCCTGTTCTGACGAGGCTTGCTAAATCATATGCTTTGCTTTTTGATGTCACAGGTGACAAGATACCACGAAAAGCAGGGATCTACCAATGTAATAAGGCAGAAAAAATTGTTACCAGAAAAAAAAAAAAAGAGTGATAGTAAACAAAGAGTGAAATCAGGTCAGTCCCATAAGATCTTGCTTGGTAGGTCTTAAAAAATAATGCCTCTGGATGAATTAGAGCAGATATTAAAAAATACTTCCTCATGCCTGTTTTTGGTCTAAACTCAAGAGGGCTGATGCCTCTATAGGATCTCATTAGCGAAGCACTTACACAGAAAAGCAGTATGATATGACAGTGCTTTGATAATGGTCACGGAGGTTTGTCCCTAAGGGGGGTAAAGATCTGGATTTGGGAAGGGAAGGTCTTTGGCATAAGAGCAGTCAGTGTTTTTTCCCCACAGAGAGTAGTTCCTTTAAGTACTTCGAGCAATGCAAGATTAAACATTTTTTACCTCAAAAATCTCTGGACTCCTGAAACATTAAAAATGTGAAGCTGATTTTCAAGTTAGTGACTGTGCTCAAAAGATGCATATCGAGCCATTGAGAACAAATTGAGGGAATATTTCCAGCTTTGGACCACAAAGTAAACAAGAGAAAATCATGTTTGTTTCTAGGGAAGAGGAGTTCTTCCTTTAACACTGCAGAGATGCATTCCTGGACAGAAGCATCACTCCATTTTAAGAACACCTAACGGACTACTTCATGGCCCACAGAAGTATCTTCAAAAGAACATTAAAATCCCTGGTGCTGGAACGAAGAAGTCTGCAAGTGTGCCAAATTAATTGATGACATTTAATTTAGATCCCCCCTACTAGTGCACAGACAGAGTTGTTCTCAGTCTAGCTCCTGGATATTCTCCCTACCAATGCTTAAGGTCAATCAGACTGTTAAAATTGCATGCTGCAAAGAAGCTTCATTTCTATCTTACGTATTAAACAATAATATGTAACCAGGAAGTACTTGAATTTACCAACATTTCAGGTTCAGTTGCAAGCAAGCCTTACTCAAAAAGTGATTTAAATTTAGATGCCTTTAGAAAAAAAATAATTTAGATTATTTAGAAAAAAGAAGCTTGTCCAATTTAAAGAGTTGATATAGAAACCGCAATAATGAACTAGTTAAAAAAAATCCCATGCCCACTACCTTGAAAGCAAAGCCTCTCCAATTACTTTTTTCTTGGTATTAGTGTGGCTGTACTACGTGAGATCTCTTTTCCAGAGGGGTGAAGCTGTAGGGGTTATCATTAATCAAAAACAAAGAAGATTTTGAATTGAAGATTCAGAATAAAAAGTATCCAAATCTATTCAAAAGACAACTGGAGCACTGAGGAGTGGTTGTGCTAAAAATGCCAATGCTACAAAGCCACAAGTGAGCATTTAGCCTTACACTCTGCTGTAGGGTGGCAAAGTCACTACAGTGACTACGGAAAAAAACAGGCCTGCTTGTCCTGCAAGGTTCAGGAGCCATCTTCACAAACTGCTCATGTGCTGGAAGGCAGCAAAGTGGGACAGTGTGGGTTTGAGGGGCGTGTGTGTTCCCCTTGATAACACACTAAACAGAAAAAGATGTGGTGAACTAGTTTACTAGAAATCTGCTTTTCACTGAAAAATCTCATTCAAAGAACTGAGAGTTCAGCATAACCAAAGCAACATGGAGACTTCTTTGTTTTTGAAATTTTTTTTTCCTTTTTTATGATCATGTCAAAAACAGTTCATATCATTAATGTCAGCGTAGCAGAAACTTGTTTCCATGGTGCTTTACTAGTCCTGAGCCACTGCAATTTTATATTGAACAATAATTCCTAAGCCTAATCCTCTACCTGTGTGAATGGATAACAAGTCTCTTCTGGTAGCTCTGGTAACCTCTTCTAGCTCTATTAACTTTGCCCGCTTTTCTATCACTTCCCCCCCCAAGTCCTTTGCCTCTGATGCAAATAATTCCCAGCGGAAGATGGCTTATGTTCAAAACTGGCTTTTCATTCCTGAATAAGGGTCCATGCAAATGAGATGCTCAGCTGAGTAAAATCCAACTTGCTAAATACCAGTAAAATCATGTCATGGAAACAAACCCCCATAACCTGCTTTGCTTTTACCCACCACTTGTCAGTTATGAACACAACAATAGCAAATTAACTTTAGGGAAAAAAACAGCCCTGACAGGGCAAAGATACTCGGGCAATATTCAAATGAACCACTTAACCTTTTGGTACTAAAAGCTTCCTGCAATAATGAAACAGTAGTCATTAACTCAATGTGCTTTGTTAAATATGAGACAAGAGCACACATCCAGTGTAGCACTCACGTATACTTAGCGACAAAGAGCCATCTGTGTTGACTACAATCTCCAGGATGGGAAGTGTGCTGTGAATGGCACTCCAGCCCTAGTAAAGCTCTGGTGTATGGGGAAAAATACACAACAGCCAGTACATCACGGGAAAAGGTGGTCCGGAAAGGAGAATAATCCTGTTTACGAGGTTATTCTCACTTCTCGGTGCTATACATCATGTGCAAGCACAAAGGACAACTGAAGTAAAAGATCTCCACCTAGTTAGTGGACAGGCAAAGAAAACTCTACCCAAAGTAGGGTATTGCCCATGCTGTCTGCATGGTTTCATTAACCACCGGGGTTGCAGCAATGAAGGGTTGCAGCAATGAAGGGTTGCATCATCTTGCTCCTTAAATGGACAGTTGTAACTCATGAGGTCACTGGATGGCACAAGCATCATAGCAGAAGCAATGCTTGCATAAGCTCCTGAAGCATTGACTAAGGGGCGCTGGGGAGAAGAAGGTGAAAAGAATGATGACTTTAAAATATTTGCCCAGTTAAGCATTTGGACACAAAGGCTGAATGAATGGGACCTATATGTACAGTGTGCCAAGTTCCTTCCCGGGTAAAGGAAAACTAGATTTATTGTCTGTCAAAAATTTATTTTTGTTTCTTGCATTTGATCCAGAAAATTGCTGTGCATTCCACTTTCTGACTGGCCTGTGTTAAGCCCTTACTGGGTGCTTCTTCACCCTGACTGAAGTGCAGTTTCTAGTTGGTAGCTAATGTCGGTGGAACTCCACCTATTCTCCAATGTTTGATATGAGGGATAACACATCCTGACAGACTTCCACTGGCCACCTGACAAGCATGGATGTTAGCCCAGATCACATTAGTGGATCCTCAAACAAAGGTTCTTCAAAATATCTAAGTCTGAATTTCATTTAGTGTACAACAAATAAAAATTCCACGATGAGCTTCTGAACGTTAAAACACTCAATTTCTTCATTTAAAATGTGTATTCATATACCTGTAAATTCGTGTTGAAATAAGAAACATTATTTGGCTAGCACAACACGTATTTCAATTGCCTGAAATTGTTCTTCTTGTTCCACAAAAACTCAGAAAGTGCTTTAGACAGCTCCTGACCAAGACACAGTACAAATGTCATCTTGTTTAGCTTTAATGATATTGCTCTGGGCAAGGTCAGCAATTTCTTATTGTTCTGTCAAGAAAAGAAAATGTATAAACAATAAGATCTGAAAGGTTTCAGGCCTTCTGGGAATCTTCCCTGTAAGGAACACTATGGCAAAAAGTTTCAACAGGAATAGCAACAAAAATATGTGGCAAGAGGAACAAGCTTCTACAGAATAAAATTCTATTTTCAAGTATTTCCATGTTCTTTAGGTTCTAGATAAATGCTTTTACAGTTTCTACTGAGCCCTATATAGGGCTTTGCATCAGCACTTGAAAATTCAGGAGGTTCTTCAGCTTTGCAAGTTCCTTATTTGTGACTTATATCCAAGCCCATAATAAAGTAGTTCATACACGGACAACAACTAAGTTTCTGGAAGCAAACTAACTTTTACAACAAAAATCCCTCTACTGTGAGCTGTGATTTCTGTATATTTTGGGTTTCTCTGTGAGCTAGTTGCTCTCTTCTTTCCAAGGACAGAGACGATCTCTACTAAATCTTGGAAAGTCTATGGAAACTTTTTATATGTGAATCACAGGGGTCTTCAGCTGGCATCTTCTTCTTCTACCAGAAGATGCCAGACAGAAACACACGTATGTTAAAAACAATTGAAAAATAGCGGGAGAAGATTTACTACAATTTGTCCTGGATCTCTTACTACAAAATTTTTTTAAAACTTCTCTACAATACTGGCTGCTTAAAGTCACCCTTTCCAGCCACAGCGAAGAGCTGAGAATACATTAAATGCCGAAATGTAAAGCTAAACAGTTCTTGTCACAGTACATTATGATATGATGATAGTGCTTTTTCTGAATTGTTCCATTAGAAAAGCTATTCTTAGCAGAAAAAAAACTGGTTAGCAGTCAAAATATTAGGAAGTATTCTTAGTAAATGCTGCCTTTTAAAGTCTGCCAGAATATCTATGGAAATTGTGCACATATGGAATAAAAAGCCAAACAGTTTTATTTTAATATCTATCTTTAGCTGGGTGTAGCTGAAAAATTCAACCTACGTTAGTAATTCATATTAACGTATTTTGCCCACCAGGGCAAAGGGGAAAAACATATTTTCTTTTTAGAAGTATTCGTGGTTTTGGCCAAAAATAAATAGTTGTGTTAAAGGTAACTAGCAAAATGAATCAGTAACTGGGGATGCATGCTTATACTGAGAAACATGAAAAGGCACTAGCCTAAAGAACAAGAAGCTGTAGAAACACCAAGCCTACTTCAGCCATAGCAATACCATAGCATGGTGTGGAGACAGGACTTCTGACCTCACCCAAATTTTAATCCTAAAGGAGTGCAACCTGTAGGTGAGGAAAGGGCAGAGCTGGTTTTAAGAACTCATGCTGCCTTATGCCTGCAAGTTACTTGGGTTATGGTGACTGGCTTTATAAACGCATGAGTCTCCACACTCTATGACTACAGCACACAGTGCTGAGTTCAGAATCCCAGACTTTGAAGCACAGCAACTCAGATCCCAACAGACTTCTCTGCTACCTGCAGATACCATCTCCTTTCTGCAGAAAAGCAAAGCAAAGCAGAACAGTCAGAGCCAACACAGGACAGTTCTTGCATGTAGATGTGCTGCAGAGACTAATACCAAGGTAGCTACAGACAACATCCCTCTGAATCATTACCAGCTATTTAGTCTAAAGGTTAAGGTCTAGCCAATGAGCTTCAGGGATGTGAAATACTGAGACTTGGAAACTAAACATGGCACCATCATGTTAAAATGCTGTTACCAAAACTGTGGGATGTTGTTTGTTAGCAAATGCAGCTGGTGTCCTACCATCAACCCTCTTTAGAATTATGTTATTTCAAGCTAGGGGAATGAATCAGGATCTGGTTCATTACTTAACAAGGCCAAGTGCTGGGTCTTGCACTTCAGTCACAACAACTCCCAGCAATGATACAGGCTTGGGGAACTGTGGCTGGAAATCTGCCTCTGGAAAAGGACGCGGGGGTACTGGTAGACAGCCGGCTGAACATGAGCCAGCAGTGTGCCCAGGTGGCCAAGAAGGCCAACAGCATCCTGGCCTGTATCACAAATGGTGTGACCAGCAGGAGTAGGGCGGTGATCGTGCCCCTGTACTCGGCACTCCTGAGACCGCACCTTGAGTACTGTGTCCAGTTTTGGGCACCACAGTACAAGAAGGACATTGAGGTGCTGGAGTGGGTACAGAGAAGGGCAACAAAGCTGGTGAGGGGTGTGGAAAGCATGTCTTATGAGGAACACCTGAGGGAACTGGGATTGTTTAGTCTGGAGAAGAGGAGGCTGAGAGGAGACCTCGTTGCTCTCTACAACTACCTAAAAGGAGGTTGTAGCGAGGCTGGTGCTGGTCTCTTCTCCCAAGTAAATAATGACAGAAGAAGAGGTAATGGCCTCAAGTTGCACCAGGGGAGGTTTAGATTGGATATCAGGAAGAAGTTTTTTACTGAAAGAGTGGTCAGACATTGGAACAGGCTGCTCAAGGAGGTGGTGGAGTCGCCATCCCTGGAGATGTTAAAAAAATGGGTAGATGTGGTGCTTTGAAATATGGTCTAGTGGTCAGGGAGATGTTGGGATGAAGATTGGACTTGATGATCCGAGAGGTCTTTTCCAAGCTAAATGATTCTATGATTCTATGATCTAGGTTCTGGGTATTCTCCCCATTTAACAAATCAACACCCTCCCTGGCACCCTCCCAAATCTGTTGTTTTAATGCAAGAGCAAGAAGCAGACTGTAACTCCAATGTGCTTCCCTTCACACTCTTGCCTTACTTTACAACACCTTCCCTCCAAGCCTCCCTTAGACACTGTGAAATCAAATTTTTAAGGACCATTGGCAGCTGCATAGTTACTTTTCTCACCAAACTGCAGAGTATAATTTCTGTTATTAGTTTGTATTAATCTATAATACTTAGAGAAGGGCCTCCATTTATCTCCTCTTAATTAATCCACAGCTCTATACTGTTTCCCTGTCCCACTGTACTTGGCCTGTGAACTGTGCTACATATTGTCCTGAGAACCAGTTTGGGCACTGAGCTGAATTTCCATGGGGACTCTGTCCAGCACTTCCCAGCTCCTTTCTGAAACTCCTCTTAAAAACTGCAGGCTGGTGTTACAGATTACGGTAATTATTACCAACCAATGCTTTAAATCCTGATGCTATTATTGCATCACCATTGCATGGGGAATGGCACACTGCAAAGAAACCAGGAGAGCTGGGCTGGGAGAGCAAGGCCAGCTTTTCTCTTGAGAACTAAGGAATACAGGCTATGTATTCTAAAGTATTGTATGTATTCTTTATCAGCAAATTTTAGCTCTTGTGGCTCTTCTTTCGTCAGCATGGTGTCGGTCAGGGACTGATGGGACTGCTGACAAGAATGGGGCACGGCTCCCACTGAGCGTGAGTGGGAGACTGGTCCCGCGCAAGGACAAGTGAAACGTTATACCCCACAGAGGGGTCATGCTTGGATACCTGAACTCATTAAATAGTGAATAGCTCAAGAACCTAGTCCAAGATACTAGATTTGAGGTGTTTTTCAAGATGCTGTAGAAGCTTCTCAGCATGGCTGAGAGCCTCAGCAGCTTTACAAATTGGGGCTGGCATTGCCAGTTGCCTTTAGGGGTACAGACAGTGCTGTAGCCAGTACATCACTGCAGCTCAGCTGCACTGAATACCAGGATCCAAAATTCACTGCAGGAAACTCAAATGGGCCCAGACAAGGAGTTTGAGCAAAGTTTTCCACAGCTTTGGTACAAGTTTGTTGCTCATTTCTGAGCTGCTTGGAGGTGATAGCCTGCATCAGCTGCCCCAACAGGAACCTGTGCACGCCCCCTCCCAGCACTGGTGCCTCTGGGGAGACCTGGCAGGAAGCAGACCCCGGGGAGCTCCAATGGGCTGCTCCATGGCAGTGGGGTTTGATGGATGACTTCCACAATGGTCAGCTGGAGGAAAGCAAGCTTGTCTATATACATACATACATACATTTAGAAAGGATTTAGCACCTAACTTGGGACATTCCTGCTGGTCTTCAAATCAAAAAAGGTGTTCAGCTCCTTAAAAAGGTGGACTTCAAGTTTGGCTTAAATACACACCGTGTATTTTGTAAATGTATGCTCAACACATACATATGATTTTGTATTTGCATTTATATATACACACATATGCACCTATATATAACTATATAATAATCATTCTTAATGACTGATTCCTACAGAGCAGTGAAATAAGCATCATGTGGTTGTCTGAGATCATTATAACAAAGTTCTTCCAGATTTGGGGTGGGGAGGAGAAGGAAGGAAGAGAGAAACTGCGTCTGAACATTTTTGTTTGGGGGGATTGAAGGCATTTAAGGGACCTTTACAGAAATCACATTTAAGAGACCTCTCGTTCATCTTGCGAATGGTACAACAACAGCTTGCAGGAAATGATAATTATCTCCTACTACCACTTGCTGGTACCCTATAAAATATTCTTTTAAAATATCTAATGCGTTGAGGTGTGTCAAGTATCTTTTTCACCACATGATGTGTGATAAACAGGATATCTCTCGTAATCAGAAATCTAAAGCACACGGAATGTAAAGATTAAAAGAGCAGTGTTTTTCTTTAAATGAATGTAATCAATGCGCTTATTAGTTTGCTGCGGCAGAAGGAGGGAGTGGGTGGGTGTTTCAGAGTTGGCACATGTCTATTTGGCAACAGTGAATAGCCTGAGTGTTTATAGAGAGAGCTCTGTGGAATCCCTAGATTCTGCAGATTTCCTTACCAATTTTGTCGCGGATAATTAAGGATTTTAAATAATAAAAGAAAAAGTTAAAGAGGAAGTACAAGCTCCAGCTGGATCAAATAAGAAATAAAAAAAAAAAGAAGGGTTTTTAAGTTCTCAATATTGCCTTAAAACTAAAAATCAGCACTAAAGCACAATTTGGCTCTTAAAAGTAACTATGGAAAACTGGCACCTGCTTCCTCAACAGATCTACTCCCTGGTTGTATCCAGAGATATATATTCTTAAACTAGTGATTAAAAAAAGTTTCTACAGCTGTTGGACCTGCAAGACAAAACCCATAAAGGGGACAGGATTGAGCTGGAGACTTTCCGGTCCACACCTGGCCAAACTGCATCACCGCACTGACCAAAGTCCTCAGACACAGGTTTGGATAGCTGTTGCCTGCCATGGTGATACGCAAGCAACAACCCCCAAATCCCACCCTCTCCTTCAAGTAAGGCTAAAATGTTACAGCAAACCTACCTTTTCTAAAATAAAAAATGTACATAGGTTTGCACAAATGCAGCCTGGTTGCAATTTGGTCATGCCTGGGAATAACTGTGGCAGACCTCCAGGTGGGACAAAGCCTCCCTCTCCCACCTGGTGAGCAGAACAACCTTGGCTTAGGCACAGTGAGGATGTGGCCTGTGGGAAGAAACTTCTCAATGCAACAAACTGTAGCATTACTGCCTCTTTCATGCATACGAGGCTCCTGGAGCATCAGTGTGGATGAATCAAGGCAGCATCAAGGAGGAGGTGAAGACACAGAGAAAGAGTATCACTTGTTTTTGAGGAAGGATGGGTGCCACCCAAAGCAGCGATCTCTCCAGATCTCTCCAGATCTCTCTTCTCTCCAGAATTGCTAATGGCAGCAGAAACAAAAGGTCTGACCTGCTCTTCTGCTCTACCTTTTCTTCTTTCCATGGCCCAGCCTCTAATCCTAGAAATGTTCTGTTTCACCTGCAAGTCCAAAAAGCCACAGGCCAGATTTGACCACCAGCTAAAAGTTGTATAGCTATATTAGGTTTAAAAAGTCCCAAAAGCCTGTTGAACTGTGCCCTTGGAGGGCTGTTGGACATCTCAGAGCAGATAAGGAAGCAATGCTCTTCTCTGAGAGGGGCATCTCTGGTGCTATCAGACATGAGGACTTGGCTCAGGGCAAAGCATGAGAGTATCAGCATGAGCTGCAGGCTGCCTGTGAGCAGCTGTAAGGATGGACAGACAAGGTCAGGGTGCTGGGCATTATCACTCTCTTATCTGGATTCTCTTCTGAAAGCCTGGACACTGGCAGAAAGAGCAAGAGCTAAGTAGACATTCAGTGCCATTCCTACTGTTCAAGTGTAACCAAATTCCTGCAGCTGGTGGTCAAGCAGTAAGCAATTTCTCAGTAGTCACACACGAGCTCTGGAAAGGAGCAAGAGCTGAGCCATTTCCCATATCCTAGCCCAGCACTATACAAACAGCATCTCAATTGCCATCTTATTCTGAATTGTTCCAGTTTTTATAGCTATATGACCTACCTAAGTCGCAACTATAACATAATTAGGATATTAGCTCAAGAAATAACTTTTTTTTCATCAGAAAGAATAAACTAGTGTCCATAGTTCTAATACATAGAATATATGTGTATAAGGGCCTTGGGGGTATACATATAATGTATGTGCATTAGGATCTCAAGAATAAGTCTTATAAGGAGTGGCTGAGGAACCTGAAGAAAAGGAGGCTGAGGGGAGACCTTATCGCTCTCCGTAACTACCTGAAAGGAGGTTGTAGGGAGGTGGATGTTGGTGTCTTATCCCAAGTCACAACTGATAGGACAAGAGGAAATGGCATCAAGTTACATCAGAGGAGGTTTAGGTTAGACATCAGGAAAAACTTCTACACTGAAAGGTTTATCAAAGACTGGAACAGGCTGCCCAGGGAAGTGGTCGAATCACCATTCCTGGATATATTTAAAAGCCATCTAGATAGGGTGCTCAAGAACATGGTGTAGAAGTGGTTCTGGTAGAGACAGATAACAGTTGGACTTGATGGTCCTTAAAGATCTTTTCCAACCAGAGCAATTCTGTCATTCTGTGTAATACATGGGTACATATGTGTGTGTGTGTGTGTGTATATATATGCATTAATCAAATACTACTTTGTTATTAAATGGTAATGTCTGGATGACCAGAATCTGTTCCCTACTTTTACCATGACTAAAAGAGACTGATACTGTTGGGCAATGTATTATTTTGCCAATTATATGAAATTAAAAGCTAAGTAAAAATAGCAGCAATTCAGAATGGGGAAAAATGCATATTGCACAGATGTTCAGGAAATTTTTTTTTTAAACGTGTATCTACTAGGTGCACTTTGCCATTCTTTCTTTTTGAAATTTAATATTCAGAAAGTTACACTGAGCCACTAAACCACAGAACAACACCATGTGCTATGTGCAATCACAATTCCCATATCACAGCTCTGTCAGACCCCTATATTAAGGAGGCTCCTTCTTTAGGCTATGACAGCAGCTCCTCCTCAGACACTGGCATGCCCCCGCTACCCCTAAAAACCCAAAGATTATGTGCTTTTATACTCTCTCCAAGAGCCACTTTTATACCCTTACACCAGACCTGATGTCCAATGCCAGTTTATAGTGATCTTTGCTTTAAGACCATTGCACTGAGGCTTCTCCCCACTTAGAAGTGTCCTGTCACCTGGGGAAACACCTGTAGGGGTGCAACAAGGGACCTCCAAAAGGGCATGGCAAAGCTTGCAGCTCTCTCAAGGCATTCTGCATTTAATGCCAAACTGAAAGGGTCAGCAACAGCTCCAGAGGCTTTGCCAGCTTTAGGGGCTTCACCAGACCTTTCTGGTTACAAACCATAGAGAGTGGAAGAGCCTCTTGACACGAGGCATTTCGACCTAGCGAGGAAGAGAGGGAGAAAGAATGAACCTCCATCCTGTTTGCTCTCCAGTGGACTGGCAAATCTGAAGAAGCCATGGCAGGATTGCAACCTATAAACTGCACTGTGCCATTATGCATTGATGGGATTTCACAGAGGATAAAGGTCAGATCTTAAACCCTTAAAAATTAAGAGCTTGGTGGTAAAGGGCCATGAAGTTCCTAAGATTTCCACCAACTTTGGATCAGGTCCTGAGTGTATCACACAGCAGGACACTACCCTTAGGCAAACCCAGAACAAATGCCAGCTGGAAGAGTCAGTCTGAGGAAAGAGGCATTTGCTCACTCTGAGCTGTGAGGTACAGCAGGAGCCCCATCCTGCATCCTTTCTCAGTACACATAGTATCTGAATAGAACTTTAAAAATCATATCCTTCAAAGCACTTTCTCAACTATTCAGCTTTGGCAGTGACCATTTTCTCATGCAATGCTGATTACCCATCAGCATCTCCATGATCATCTATTATAAATAATGGCCATGCACAGATCTGCGTAGGTGAAGCACATTAATGTCGGTACCGCTCTGTGATGGGGGCATGCTAAGCTGCTTCTATGAGAAGGTCCCTCCCTCCTCCTATTTTGATTTTTCTGCTGCTATACTTGATGACTAGCAATAAAAATGGGTAAACAGAGATCTGAGGGAAATGAAACTACATCTGTGGAACATTCAGAGCCAAAACACACAAGGTGGATAATTTGCATGCTGCATGTAAAAAGTAGTTGCGCAGCTTTCTTCCTACTCTTTGCATCTCCATAAAATGTAATAATGGATTTCTAATTATACATCCAAATAATAAGCAAGCTGCAAGATGCTGGGAGAAAATTGGAAAGGGGGAAAGAAACGAACCAAAGGTACAGATGTAACGAGGGTAGTGACATTTCTATAAAGATGCTTTAATGGTTGTTAAGTAGTCATTTTGAAACAGAAATGTTTTAAATGTCCTAATAGGAGTTTTCATTTTCAGACAATTTGCTACGCAGTTAAGTGATGTCAGACTACAAGCTGTAATCTACTACAATGTCCAAAGAGGAGCTGTTTTCACAGCCATTATAATATATAATTGATTCTTAATTTGGCTTTCTACAAAAGAAACCAATCAGATTTATGCCAAATCCAGGCACTGGATGAAGTCTTGACTTTTGATGTTAAACATCTGATAAACTTCATGCTGAAGTGTTATATTTATAAATGATAAGCTCCTTAAGGAAAAAACCAAATTCACAGTAGAGTGTGAAACATAGCCAGCATTCCCTTTTTATTGGCAAAGGCCAGAATTTTGAGCCACACTGCCGTAAGGAGAGGCCACAACTTCTGCCCACACAATGTGCTAGAGCTCTTGCCAGCAGTTCCTCCTTGCCCTGATGAAGACCTTCCCCACCTCCATCTTGCCCATCTGAGGCCAGCCCAGTTGCCTGCCCTTACTCACCTGCTGGCAGCTGTGTTGGTGGGGAGATCCAGGACTCCATCTCTTATGAATGCAGGGTGCTATCCCAAATGGTTGAATTGCTAGACACCGTCACTGTATCAGTCAGGCCCACAGCTTCCGCTTCCTGCACTGGGTCCTCTCCTAGGAGCTCTCCAACCTTCAGCAGCCAGCAGGTTTGGCTTGGTGCTCTAGCAGGTTCAGCTGTCCTTGACTCTTTCCTGCTGCTCTGAGCTGTTCTGCCCCGTGCCTAGTTTTTGTTTTGTAGAATATCCTTATGGGGCAGATGTTTCGCACATTCCTGGCCTGAGTCTTCCAGAGGCTGATGGGCATGCTCTGCATGCTCAGCCCATCAATATCAGCTCCATCAGCTGCAATCAGCTATCCCAGGTGAGTTAAGGCAGAGATTACCCACTAATCTTGCTGTTACAGAAACAAAGCAGCAAATGTTTTCCAACAAAGTTTTCTAAATATCATTTTCCTTTCTCATTTTGCCTTAGTCAAATAAAAACATGAAGTGTTCTTCACAACTTTGGTACAAAGAAGTCCTTCAGCCGTGGAAGCATGCACTTAAAGGAGGAAATAATCTGCCTGTTTGCTTAACTTCTAAAATTAAATGGAGTTCAGAGGTAATGTTGGCGGGCGGGGGGGTGAGAGAATTTAGAAAGGTCTCAAAGTGACTTTTTCATAGGAAAAGAAACTCTGTGAGGGACGCTGAATGTTAAACCTGCATGTTTCATCAGTTCTCTGACAGAAGCAGTAGCTACCAGAGAGCTGTCTCAGGTGAAAGATACAGACAGCAGGGATGTCCATGGCCTTGGCTCAACAGCATCCAAGAGATGTCAGCTCTTATGTCAAGGTCTCAACAAAGAATTTAATTCTTAGGAATTTATCTGCAGCTGGGTGAGGAGAAAACCAAATTCCTTTCTACCTTGCAGGTGATATAATCCACAGGTAAGCATTTACTAAATAACATATCCTAAATGTCTAGATCTATATGTGCAGGGGCAGGCCTTGCTTTGGCAATGCTGGGGTCCACCCCCAGAAGAACTTTACAGCCTCAGCAAGATCCAAGTCTCACTTCCCTCTTGCAGCAAACACAGACAGCAAACATGCCAGCACCAAGCCTAGCGCTGCAACGCCAGCAGCAACTGCTGGTGGTGTTTCCTCTGCTATCCACAAAGTTGCTTACTGAGAAGGGGATGTCCAACTCAGGCTGAGAATGAAAGGTGGCATGCAGCAGAGCTGGAAGATCCTGACAGCCCCACTGCCCTATGATTTTCTATATGAGCTGTGCAGGGAAGATATTGTGTGACCACACACTTGCATTCTCCTCTTGCAACGGTGTTGAATGAAGCGGGTGTCTTGTCTCACATGGTATTTTGAGTATGCGTGTCGGAGCCTTCTCAGGCACCAGTGTTCCTGCACAAGAGACCTCAGTGGGGATTTTGCTGGCTAACTGCACACTTGCAGAGACAGGTGTGTGGTGCTCAGCCCAAGTGTGAAAAGCAGCACACAAGATAAAAGTCACAAGGTCCTTTACAAAGCAGTGACCTCTTCTTCCTCTGTTAAGCAGTGTATTAAACAATACACTGACAAGAATGATAAGAATAATATTCTTACTGTGGACAATGAATAAATCTGTACCCCTTTTTTCCTCTAAAATCCATTACATTATATGCACACAAGTTTAAACAACAAGAAATTCCTGTTCATATCTCCACCAGCTAAAAAGCATCACAGCTGCCATTACCTATATGTGATCCAGCACTCAAAGTATAAGGTATAGAAAGTCAAAGATTTATAGGCGCCACCAACTCAAGTCCTGCAGGGCTGTTTTGGGACTTATAAGGCCTCCAAAATAAGGACTCTACCAAGACATGGAGGTTTTTTAATAATTTGTGCCCTGGTACCTCATCTTTACCTTGGCACCATTGCATCTTCTAAGAAATAGCAGTTATGAAGGGGAAGTGTAACCAGGCAAGCAGGAAGGTATTGGGGACCAGTCCTGGAACAGAGGGGAATTTGCTTTTGTTGGTCTTGGAGGCAAATTAGCACTTTCAGAAGGAAATGCTAGTGTACCTTCGTGTATCTTCTGCTCATCACCTGTCAATCTGAAATTGCTTCCATGGTGAACTAGTCTTCTCAGGGCCTGGGACAAACACATACCACTCTGTTTATGTTATTTGTTATGTCAGTATTGTCAGCATCTGCATACGACATTTATTGAAATGATGAAGAAATGGTCAGCACACATCCTGAATGCCTTAAAGATTTAGCATGTTGAAATTCCAGATCTCCTCTCTGGAGCCACCTAGGCTTTTTCCTTCAAAATAAGCAAGTTCCCAGCCAAGCAGAGGAGTATCCATGACTGCTGGCCTGGTGGGCAACTAGGAAAGAAATTGCTGGTGGGCTTGGAACCACTTCCTGGAAAGACTTCAATATTCAGTTATTTAATACTGAAAACGAACAGTGAACGTGATTGCTGACACAGTGGTTGAGGGTTGGTCCTAAACAGTATGAGGTCTAAAACCATTATTGCCCATTTATTTGCATGTTTTGCTCT
Source organism: Eurystomus gularis (assembly GCA_013400335.1). NCBI lineage: Eukaryota > Metazoa > Chordata > Aves > Coraciiformes > Coraciidae > Eurystomus > Eurystomus gularis. The sequence continues at coordinate 47,059 of VZZY01003560.1, read as the reverse complement.
TCTCACACACTGCTTTACGTGGGCAGTGATTTGTGTTCACATTTTCCAAGACATTTAGTAAGCTACAATAACAGATACTCACTGGGTGTTAGAAAAGCAAAACAGGTTGGTGAGGCACTGGAACAAGTTACCCAGAGAAGCTGTGGATGTCCCCTCCCTGGAAGTGTTCAAGGCCAGGCTGGATGGGGCTTTGAGCAACTGGGTCTAGTGAGAGGTGTCCCTGCCCACGGCAGGGGGACTGGAACTAGATGATCTTTAAGGTCTCTTCCAGCCCAAACCCAAACCATTCTGTGATTTTAACTTTGTGATAACTGGCACAATGCTACTGTACCATTCCCAAGGTTCACACATCAGCTGGCATTTCTTAGCATAACATTGTAATATTATTTTGAAGGTATTACTTACACATTGGAATTAGATTGCTGAAAATTAGCATTGCCTAACATTTACTATTCCTCACCAAAATTTGTTTCTCTTGTCAGGAGAAAAAAAACTCCTGGAAAGACAATCTGAACCTACCCTACCTTATCTTCCTATTATAAGGAAAATTCATCATCATTCCATTCCCACTTCTGAAAATAGCTCATTCCATTAGATTGCAAACTGCTCCATCTTGTGGTAACATTAATACAACACAGAAGTATCCTTGCCACGGTACCTTCTGACTGACTGGTTTCCACGCTAAAGACAATTACCATAAATCGATGGCATAAATGTATTCCACTTGTCTTAGAGATAATTTTGGTATCTTAACTCAAAGCAAAACATCAATATGGTGGAGAGAAAAAAAATAGCCTGGATGAATCACTACATATATTGATCAGTAAGCACAAAAGGGTTTATTTCTATTTGTCCACATTACGAAAATATTTTGAAGTATAAGCACCTGTCACATTCAGGACACTTTTCTGAAATCTTGTTAGGAAGATACATTGGTCCACACGCAAGGGGCTCAAAATTGAGACCTGAGAAGCCTGGCTCAGATACAGTTAGTAGGTAGGTGTTCAGGACTGCTTCTTTCAACAACCTTGGCAATGCAAGGGAATGAGAGCAACGGGAAGTTAAAACATTATTTAAAACTGATAAACTGATTCTACTACTGTGCTGCTGTCACAAACCAAAATTAACAACCCCAATGAAATCTCCCTATTTGGTTCTCCCATAAGACACTTCGGTTCTGATGAATCTGTAAAAATGAGTGAAAAAAATGGTAGTATCAGCTTTAACACTACAGAAGTAGTCCATCATAGAATTATTTCATCTAACTTCTAAATGTTGACATGTATTACAGATGATTGAGAGGAACTTCATAGAAGTGAAAAATGCTAAAAACATGTACAAATTTTTTTTTTTTCCAAAATGCTTCTCTTTTGGCTCCATTTCAGAATTTGTTGGAAGCCTGAGCAAGTAGCTATGGAGCAAGTGACCTCGGTAGCACAGCATTAACTAGTATTTCTAGGGACTTCCCTAAAGTTGTGATAAGTTCTAAAACTTTACCCTATCCAAAATTTTTGCTGGGTCTAAACAGCAAAGGCTGTACCCATACTTTTTTGGAAGGTAAAATGTTAAGAAATTCTTTAAAACATTATAGAAGAGTTTTTATGTTGTAAGTACTGATATGCTGTACTGATTGCACTCCTACAGCTTTATTGCCTAATAATGAGGTAGGAAAATTACTATGGTCAAACTGATCAATTTTCTTTTGTCTTAAGATAAAAATACTACCATTTAATCTCCTCCTATATCTTCTGCAGCTACTGCCTTCATTTAAGTCCATGTGTTTATGTACATTTTGTTACGTAAGCATATCGAAAGAATCCTTAGGTACCTGTCCCAGCATGGATATTTACGGAATGCTTTTTATTACATGTCACAGCTTTTACTGAAACATGATATAGACTTATTTTGCTACACACAAAATTCAGAGTTAAATTAGAATAAATGCTAATTAAGCCATTTTGCATTTGCCTTAGTGCAAAACATGTCTCTTGTAACACCCATTTGTTTTTCAGAGAGTTAGGTGAATTGCCTCAGCTGTTGAATTCAACTCGTCATAGAATCATTTAGGTTGGAAAAGACCTTTAAGATCGAGTCCAACCATTAACCCAGCACTGCCAAGCCCACCACTAAACCGTCTACTTAATTGCTGTATCTACACATCTTTTAAACACCTCCAGGGATGGTGACTTCATCACCTCCCTAGGCAGCCTGTTCCAGTACTTGACAACCCTTTCGCTGAAGAAATTTTTCCTAACGTCCAACCTAAATCTCCCCTGGTGCGACTTGAGGCCATTTCCTCTTGTCCTATAACTTGTTACCTGGGAGGAGAGACCAATATCCATCTCACTATGACCTCCTTTCAGGTAGCTGTAGAGTCACATATTTTGTCACTACCTTAGCAATGAGAAATCTTGCCCAATTTTACTGAGTTTTATCACAAAAAAAAGAGTTAAAAAAAAGCACAGAGTGGCTTTGGGGAGTGAGGAATCACAAACATCAGTCAAGGATCCATACCCAGTTTCTGACCTTCTGTTTTACTCAGCTCGAGAGGTCCATTTACTTGCTGCCCCTTCTTCCATGGTGACCCATACAGATCACTCACACTTGTCTCCCGCAGTGACCTGTCAGTACCTTTCGTCACCTCTGAGGTGTAATATTTTTGGTATTATTTACTGCAAATAAGAAGCAAGGCAGGTACTCTAGCACTTAGAAAATCTGGCTGGGGAAGAAGAATTCCAAGTACTGAAGTCTTCTAAACTAAAAGCAAGTTGAAAGGTGCCCTGTTGTTAAAGTGACTGAGTTGATATTTTTCTGCTTTCCCCTGGTGAGATGAACCTTACACACTTTTTTGCTGTAGCCCAGTTTCCACAGTAAAGATGAAAGATATGCTCTTCCTTGGAAGCTGTGTGTATTTGACCTCTGTCCCAGGAAGGAAGCTGGCAATAAACCAAAACCGTGCGCTTTTGGGTGAGTGCTGTAACCAGTAATCTATTTTGGAAGGCTATAATTATAGACAGGAGGTGGGCAGCACTGTCATCACCTCCTGCTTCTGATTTTAAAAAAGAAAAGTTATGACTGTATTTGGCAAAGAGTCCAATGCTATCTTTATGCATTAGCCATATTCGGCACATGCCTCCTTCATCAGGCCCCTTGAGATTTAAAAGGGTGGAAAAGAGTATTCTAAAAGATTAACATCAGCTTAATCCCTCCAGCTCTTTCTGCATTTGGGGGAAGAAGAGAAAAACTCCTCCAGAGGGTGACTCAGAGCACCTAAATTTAGGTACTTGCTCTGAATCACTCCCTACTTAACCTATGGAGGCATCCTGGAGACAACTGATTCCACAGGCAAAGGTTATCCCCTGTGACTGTTCCTCTCTCAACATCCTCTCAATTGTCAGTACCATTCTCACCAGTTTCTCAACTCCACCATAGCTTAGGTGGGAAGTTGTCACTTATCCTCTAAGATCTCTGAGGCAAAAACGGAGGCATGTCAAAATTGTTCAAATACCTGGTTAAGACCTGCCTAATTCCAGAATTTAGTCAAGTCACTTACCAAATAGACTGATTTCTTTAAAGTTATAAACCACCAACAGTTTCATAAATAATTATTTACTTCAGCAGAGCTAAGAAGCAAAGCTGCCACTCAAGCCATTTTAGATACAGCATTCTGGCACATCCCATCACAATTTTCCACAATTTTAAGTAAGTTTAAAGAAAGCTGTTTGTTGCTTTTTAGACAGAGAAAACAAAGTAGTAATAATGGAAAAAGTCTTTATTACTAAATATATTTATACAATAGTTTTAAAACATCATTTGGTACGTTCTGAAATCGTGGCAGCATTCTGTCCTTCTTTAAACACTCAGACTTAACGCTTTTTCCAGGTGAATTTCCGTCTGGCTCCCTCCTGACCAGGCTTTTTTCGTTCCTTCACACGTGGGTCATATGTTAGTAGTCCAGCTACAAAATACAGAAAAGCATCCATTTGCCAAAAACTTTGCATATGAATTGTAACATCTAGAAGGATAAGGGTTCAGTATAAAACACATTGAAAGGAATTTAATCAGATCCTCTAACATTTTAACTTCTCTTTAGTAACTGAATTTTCTTTACATTTTACTTTAAAAACCACTAAAAAAAAAAAATCCCTTATTGGCTTATGTTGCTTAAGCCTTTAGAGCAGCGGTCCCCAAACTTTGATTGTGTACTCTTGATTGTGTAAAATATTTGAGCATGCACCCCCAATATATGTGTATTTATTAATTTATAAACCATATATACACTACTGAGATGCTAAGATTTTCTTTATGAACCCCAATGGATCATCTTGCACAACACTGGGGTGCACAAACCCCACCTTGGAAACCACTGTTTTAAAATACACTTAAGTGTTTCCAAAGTGTATTTGGCAATGTCCAAAACATGTTCAGAATTATTGCTAATTTCATTATGGATACTCAACTCATTACAATGTTGGTTTACAGGGGTATTCCCAGTAAGTCATACTTGTCAGTACTGAAAAACTATAATCAAAGAAACTTGTTGCAAAAATACTAGCGTGAAGATAGCTTTACTTCCACAGATGGCAAGAGTAACAAAAAAAATCATAGCTGTTGTACCAGTAATACATGTAGGTATTCTGCCTCCTAGTCCAGAAAGAACACAATTAGAAGCTGGGAATAGTATTTCATACTTGTGCATCTGCTGAAACAGCATGGCATCTAATCACTGAGAAGCATTAAATACTGCAGTTATCCAAATAAGTCTTATCTTACCCTACGACACCTGTAACTGCAAGAGAGGAAAGAAGCTCCTTCAGTCTGGCCAGTTGCATGTAATGTTCATGCTCATTACTATCCTTTCAAAGCTAATCCTCTGGTGTCTAAGTGTGAGAATAAAACCTTTTTAAACCTGAACATGATGCAACTAACCAAGTAAAACAAAATACAATCTTAGTACCTTACAGTTCACTAATGCCTGATCCACATTTATTTGTTAGTGAATACACACATTCGTGTTTTGTGATTCTATACTGAAGCCATATAAGCTGGCTAACAGACCTATGAGAGATCATGAACAAATGGAAAAATGCTCAAGAAGTAACCCAAAACGTACACAAAGGATGTTAGTGAAACAAGTGAAAACAATTTATAAATAAATGCAGATCTCTGTTATATAATATAAAAGGTTTCACTGGGATTATTTATGCAAATTTGCACTATGTGATCCTTAGTGATTCTTGTATTAATTAATAATTCTATTAAGAAACATTGCAATAATTTCAACTCCTACCTTGCCTCATGAATTCCACCTCCTTTTCTGTCACAAAACTCCTTAAGGCTTTTGCAGAGGCTAAACGTATTGCTCCAGCTTGTGCAGATCTTCCTCCACCAGAGACTGTGCAAACCATATCATGTTTTCCAACTCTGTCAAGAAACTGGAAAGGGAACAACAACTGTTCTCTAAAAATAAAAAGTAATAACAATAATAAAAAATCAAATACATACATGTACATTTCTTATCACAGTATACATAAAAACATAGTTAACTTTCAGGCGGAGATCCAGAAATGCCTTCCTATCTCTAGTTTCCTACTGATATCAACTAAATAAATGGGAAAATAGCAGCAAGGAGCATATTCAGACTGCTAATGGTAATTATTTCAAGTTCAGTTTTACAATTACTTTTGTTTCACTAATCATCTACAGCTGCCAAGATCCGTCAGCTCTGGATATTCAAACTCAGAAATCTTACTCTATTCTCGAGCTCAGAAACCACAAAATAAAAATCACATAAGAGAGAAAATTTCTTATGTCAGCCTTACAAGCAGCCTTCTTTGTATCAGGCTGTGCACATCCTCCAAAATTTGGAGCTTTACATGAAGTGCCTCACCCCATTTGCTTCCACTATGTTACTGTGTACCAGAGTAATTACACATGCATATAATGTGCAGATCTCTCAGGAAACACTGAAGACACATTATTATTTATTTATTTTTAAAATAAACTGCTAGCTCTTTCTAAGGGGATAAAAATTGACTATCCAAATAGTCTGTGCTCTTGGTTTTTGCATCCCTTCAGAAAGGGAGAGACAAGCAGCACAGAGCAAGGCTTGCCTATCAGTTCTTGTACTACTGACTCCTGAAAACTACAAGGAAAAGCAAGACCAATATTCATAAAACAGCTATACAGAAACAAAAACACAGCACCAACTCTGTGGAACACAGCACCAAAATATAATTGCATGGTACGACTTTTGGTGGAATAATTTAAGTACAGTAAGAATACAGCATTTCATAGTGCTCTCACCTGTCCTGTAGCACTGGGAAGTAATGTAAAACATCTATTCCATTCACTGTAACTTTTCCAGTCCCATTGTCATAAACTACTGCAGTAGCTCTTGCAGTTTTTCTTGCGCCTTAAAGAAATTAAAACCCATCTGTTATGAGGATTCAATATTCTACAGAACTTCAAGTGTCCAAGAAGTTAAGCAAATCTCACTTTCATACAGTACCAGCTGTTTCTTTTTGGAGAAAAAGAAAAAAATTGGGAGGGAAATAAATACAAACAATGAACAACTAGCTTTCAATATATTTTAACCAACATTGATTAAGGGCAGGAGGCAGGAAGAGTGTGTTGGGAGAAGGCAGAACTAACTCTACCTCCCATACCTTCAGTGGATCAAAGACCTGGTGATGTCACAACTGTGACACATGCTTGTAAAAATGAACGGTTTGTTGAACACTTACATTTACCATAAGGTTAATACTTTAAGTATAGAGATATAAGCAATGCCTATGCAACACTCAGCACAGTTTCCTTAGAAATTACCACTTGCAGTTAGTTCTCTCAAAGTGCATGAGCTTCAAGTTAAACCGTAACAAACTCTGTGTTAAAGCCTAAGACAAATCTTCTGTAGCACAAAGGAAGCAACTACTCTGATAAAAGGAATTATGAAACAAATTAGTAATTTTTCTGAATTTAGAAGGGTGATGGGACAGAAACAAGGCTGTTCTTGAACTTACAAAATCTGATGGCTTTTCTTAAATAACATGGGTTGCATGTTTATCAAACTTCAATAACTACTGTTTTGAGGACACTACTGAAAACCAGTGCAGATTAAACCCCAGTCTGGAGCTCTCACATCTCCTTGTTGTCATGTTAGCTGGAAGCCAACCCAACTAGAAAAGTTCTTTAGCCATTCTGTCCCTGTAAGTCTCTGTGACCTCTGTTCTTATTGGCATCTGCTACCTGCTGCTAAAGAATACACATCATCTCTGACTAAGATTCCTCTTACATGTACAGCACAGACAGAAACTGTGTGCGTGTGCATATGTTTTGTCCAGAAAGTCAGACTTTCCTATCCATCTGGTTGCTACATTATTTTTTTAGGCAATCACTCGTATATATATCATATCATTCTTCCACTACGTGTCCCTATGAAAACATAAGCAGCCTGTGTTTAGAAGATAGAGACCTTCACAGCTTTTCTCTAACACCCCTCTGTTTCTGCACCAATGACTGAGTCCTGTGTCTGCCCATAATACTAGCTGTGATTCATCCACCTGTTTAATAAGATTTAGGAATTCCCTCTTCGCATGTTCCTATGCTGTTTGTAAGTATCCAAATGCCTTGCTATTTATTCTTTATCTTAAAAGCTCGCCTTGGCTGGACTGCCTGAAAAGTGATGATAAAGTTTACTTAGTGGTCTAAGCATGCCACTTTTATACTAAGCAAAAATCCCTGATTTTACATCCATGGAATTCTCTGTATGAGTTTATGCTCCTCCAGTCTCCTGCCCTTTATGTTCAACAGCCAACTCTCACCAGCAATGAAAGTCCTCTTGTATCCTACAAAGCATAGCACAAGGTCCTGTCTACTCTATAGAAATACAGATAAAAACTAACAGTTTATACACTTTGTGCCAAAAGCTTCCACTTCGTTACCAGGCTATGTCATAACTTAGTAAGCCATAACATAATTAACTATTATACATGCAATATACACATAACTATATAAAATGCAGTAGTGAAATTACACATTCAGCAGTGTTGTACACACTATGAAGAAAGCAGTGTGAAGAGGAAAAAGAAAAACTGCCTCATTACTAACCAACTTGAAATTACTACCTTCACCGGTGCTGAAGGCCACTCCTCGCTCATCATACTTCAAGGGCTCGATATCTATCTTTTTCAGCTGTGCAGGAACTTCTTTGGAAAACTTTTGTATAAACTCCTCGGTGTCACTACATGGCAACGTCATCAGTTTTTGTAAGAGTTGAATAAATCTTGAATACTGTAGACAACAAGACTTCATTAAAGGATGCAAGTGTAATTGCATTTGCTAAAACTTTCTATTTTTATATAATTGATCTTTCCTACTTCACTTTTATTGATGATTTCTGACAAGATGACACTTTTGCACCTACATGCTGATTTAAGAACAGCATGCAGATGCATCATTTTCTGTGACTAAAGATACCTAGTTCTTTCTTCAGGCAACAATGAAACTTTAATTCAAAGCCATAACCAACTCTTTTGTAACACAGGATTATTGTATTAGACTGAAGTTCATCTCACTTTTAAAAAGAAAACATTGAGAGGGGTCTTAATTTTTTCATTATTGTTTTATTAAAATGGCAAAAGGAAATGATTTTCACCTCATTTCAGTAAGTCAGCATGTTCATTGACTTGGAAATAATTTTATTTCACTAAACTGAACCTCTTAAATGATTATATTTCATAATATATACAGGAAATACCTATCTATCTATCTTTGGCTGTTCAAGCTGAGTTACTTTAACGTTTATGATTTCCTTTAAAACTGAACAATCAAGCTATTTAAAAATTCAAGAGATACTTGACTTAAAGGGCAACCTCTTGAAATAAATTATCTTCTGCTACTGTGTGGTTCTCCTTCCCCCTTACACCCCCCTCCAAAGTTCTCCAACATGTGATTAAAGAGTAAACAGCACTGTGTTAACCCATTTGTGCTAAAAACTGGCATGTCCTGTTATGAAGTGTTACTGGTGGGAGCACTACGCAGCTGGTCACGGGATACAAAGGTATGCTGTCATCTAAAGTGGATTTTTCATACAGATGTCATAACCTTATTTTTGCAGTTTTCTTTACTTACAAATTGTTATTAAAAGTATTTATTTCTCTGGTAACAGTCTTCTGCACAAAATTAATACTTTTCTTGTAACCTAGCAATAGACCCTAGAGCTCTGACATCACTAGAAAGCTACTTCTGTCTAACAATATGATACCACACAAGATGTGGGGTAAGGCCTTTGAAGAGCAGAAATACAAAAATATGAAAACATTAAAATAAGAGGTTATAGATGAAGTAAGCTTCCAACAGTTTTGCAGAGTGCAAAGAAAAAAAAAATCAATAGCTCCGAATTTGTTCAATAATCCAAACAGCAAAGAATTTTGTCGCAATGGCAAAATATCAGAATTTGAGCAGGTAAGACTAGTAGCTTATAGCGAGACATTTCAAATATATTTAAATAATGTTTGTTCCTATAGGCTGAGGTTTTGTGGTTTTACATGCGAGAGGCCAGTATGTAAAAGGTTTTGGGTCTGTGGTTTTTTTCACTTCACTGCAGTCTACTTTTACAGATGCAGAGTGTACAAAAAACAAGCAGTGAATAACACCAATCTGTTTGATTGTACAACCAGACCAGTTCCTGGCACTCTAAGGGGAAAATCAGCCATTCCAAATGCAGGAGCTACTGAAAACACTGAAGTCCTAACTGCTTCTGCTGCAAGCAAGACAGAGGAAGTCTCCTAGTATATAAGGATGGAGAATTTACAACAGTGATTTCTAACTTACGTTTATGGACCACAATCTGCTCAAAACCTTTACACATTGCCCACAGACAAGGAAGTCATCACATGTTACTGTTCTGGATAACAGAAGTGAGGAAAGAGCATGTTCGCTGCGCTATGCTACTCTTGCAATGATGCTGTCCACAGGACAGAAGAGATTGAAGAACTTTATTTCTAGATGAGAAAATATTTGGATGCTCAATCAAATAGTGTTACATCCTCTTGTACTCATATTCAAGCTTAAACTCCCAAAAGAAAACTGAAGCTGTCTGCATAAACTGAACCTGCTGTTTCAAAATCTAATGCTATTTAGGGGACCGTAGGAAAAAGTTCTGAGTGAGGAAAAAGTGTACAACTATCAGGATGAATAGTCTTATTCTCAGAGATCCACGTAAAGAAGGACTCCATATCTAGACAGTGATACAGATTGCAGACATTGAGGAAACTGCAAAACCCTCCTCTCTCCCACCATATTCATATCAGGGAGAATATAACAAGAGACACCTGTATCAGGCCACAAATCTATGTAGCTTTGTCTTGTTTCTAATATTTGATTCTGTAGCCAATCACTAAGAAAAAGGACTCCTTATCAGCCTCCTCTGTGATTTTTCTATCATTATCACATCCTTCTTAAGATTAAATAATCAGAAATCCTGCACAAGTTTTACCATTACTCAAATCCATCGTGTTTCCCATCTTGAACATTTACCCCTTAGATTGAAGCCCTGTCCCTTTTTCATCTGTAACGAGAGTAAATGGCTATTTATTTCTATTATAAAGTGTTACTATACTCCATTCCTGACTACATAATTAGATGACAAGGAACAAGCACCCTATGCTTCACAATGTTACCAGAAGAAAAAAAACTAAACTATGTTAGTAACAATGGAAAACCCTTAATAGTTCTGTACTGTGCTAGATATAAACAAAGGCAACACAGGTCACCGTTCAAGACAACATGAATGTGACAGTGCTGTGAGCATATACAGACTTTATGAGAAGGAAACAAGTTATTTTGAAGAGCACCTGCTTCTACACAGCACCTTTTCAGTATCCAAAACTGCACCCAGAGTCCATATTTTTAAGACACATGCCTCCTTAAGATTCGAAAGATTAATTACTTACATCATCATCTGACAGTTTTTCTAACAACATTTCTTCCAATTCAATCTTAGTCAGCCATCTGCTGCCAGCCAGGTTTCTGTTCAAAATATCACATATATTCTCCCTTTAATTAACCATGCAATTAGAGTTACATCACAAAGGACCACACATACAGTCAGTCTTCATTCAGAAACACATTTTCCATTACAAATGAATACAGATCACATTCCTATAGTAAACATGAGAAGGCCTACATTGATTTTAAAAGATCTGCCTTTTGAAAGAGATAGTAACCTCACGTATTGAATTAACGATGTGAAAATTATGAGTATCAGTTATGCATTATTCATATTATTGAAGTCCAAGACTGAACTACAGTAATACTGTAACAGTAAGTGATCTTCCCCACAACTTACGACTTAGTTTTAAAAGCCTGCTGCTAAGAAAAAAAAAATGGTTTACAAGACCAAAGAACAAAATCAAAGGCAGAATATTAATATCGAATTCTAAAGCAACAGAATTTTGCCTCTAGTCTTTCCTTTTCTGATCAATACAAAAAACTCCACTAGCAGTAAGCATAGTCAAAGTACTCACATAGCAATGACACACTGTATTCTATCTGCCGGGTAATCTTGACCTGCTCAGCACAGAAGCTGCACTGATGAGAGCAAAAGCAGAAATTTCCAAGAAAACAGCCTCATACAGAGACGGTAACACAAAAAAAAGCCCAGTGCTTGAAATAAGTATTTGTGAGATATCTATGATACAAAGTGAACAACTAAACAGAATGCCACCATAAATATATATGCCGACATTATCAAGTAAATTTAAGGTAAAGCTGTAACTAGTTTCTTGCCTTTTCACGTTTTCTTAGAAACAACCTTAATGAATGTTTTCAGCAGTATTAACGAAGCTGTGATTCACCTTCTGAAGGTGATTTTAAGTAGTACTTCTTCTTAAGCATGTATTTTAATGCTTTTCTAAGTCAGGGTACAAGAAATGTTTATTTAGAAACAATGCTAGCTTTAACAGTAATTTTTAAAAGCTTCCAATTCTGACAGACTCAAGTATACACTTACATTTACATACTGCTACTTCCACTGAAGTCAACGAAATTTTTTGCATGTGAAAAGCTATAAACTTAAAGCAGTTCAAGATCAGGTCCTAAGCCTACAGTTAATATTACAGAATGCATCCACAATAGACTATTTTCTGGAAAACGAACTGAAAAACAAACCACCAAAACAAAACAAAACTCCCAGCCCTTCCCACCCACCCTCTACCTACACCTCAGAGATGAATTATCCAGGCTAATCTCAGAGGAAGTACCATACGTAGTGTAGAAATTAAGTCTCAAAAACCCTTTAAATTCTCTGAGCTTTTACAAACCTAACAGGCAAAAAACCTTTCAACTCTGGCTAGCTTTAGGTCATTTTTCACATCAGTAAATCCACTGGCTGGGCTCTGTAAGGAGTCAGGTTATTTTTCAGCAGCATACACCAAGAAACTAAATTAATTTCTTCTCTTGTCTGCTCAGAAGCTAACATGGATCTATAATAAAACATTCTGTGGGTCATAGGACACTACTTATATCACAAAGAAACATGAACTTCTGTTATTTAACAAATTGAAATAATCTCATCAAATTCATTCTTTCTCTTCCTTACATCAATAACAAATGGCTGAAATTAAGAAATGACAAACCAACATGATGTGCAACTGGAACAGCACATAAATCTGGCTAGAAGATATACAGCAAGAACAAAGACAAAAACAACATGGACAGTGAAAAAGTAACCGTACAGAAAAGCAGTAAATGTCAAATTCAAAACTTGAAGCTGTATCCAATTCTTTTAAAGACTTGCTCCATTTAATATTCTAACATATCATAAAATCCTTGCAAAAAATCTCAGAACAGAAAAATCAAGAATACCGTCCAAAAGAAGCAAACAGTTCATAAAGCACAGACCCTGACTGTACACACTAAGCAACTAAAATCTGTAGCATCTCCCATAGCTTCTTCTACTTGACATCTATCTGTCCTGCCCAGCAGCTAACTAGCTGAAGAGCCTCCCATGCATACCAGAGATGTTAATGAGGAAAGAGAAGAGAAACTAAATTCAATTACTAATAATGGTGATATCTAAACAAATCCAATCTATAAATGAACTTTTCTAAGATTACTACAGTTTTTGATGATTTAGCTGCTCAAAGCCATTAAAATAAAAATCGTGAAATTAAATATTTCAATACTCTTCAAGTTAAATATTGGTAAGTAAAAATATTCAAGAACTGTAATTAATGAAAGACTATTAAAGAGCTCAGCTTTAGGCCTCAGGATTTTTTCCAACAGGTAAGCAACATATTCGGTATTTTAAAAGGCCTTTTTTATTTCTAAAGAGTTTGCCTCCTTTTACAAAAACCTTTAAAAAGAAATAATTAGAAATCTTCATATACAGAAACAAAAATCCTGGATATTCTCTACTTACTTTCACATCACACCACAGAACTTTTATATAGAAGAGAATATTGCAAAGAGCAGGAAGAGATTAAAGAGCAAGAGAAATACATGGGATTTCCCTATTTTAGCAGTGAGAAGTGAGCACTCCATATGTACATACTACAAGTAAGACTTTTCAACCTGATATTACTATACAAATACTAGACAAGGAATAGGGGAAAAGCCTGGAAATGTGTTTGTGGAATAAAAGGCAGGTAGGGTGTGGAACTAGAAGTGGTGCCAAAACAACATATTGAAGCATTTGAAGAAAACTGGTGTCACTATTCATTCTACCTACAAGCTTACTTTTTTTCCTTCTGAGCAGCAGGGTCTTGAGCTGTTAGTTGGTCTTGATATTTCTGAACATTCAGCAATTTTTCATATGTATCCTACAATATATACGGGAAAAGTATTTAAATGCATTTTACCATTTAATATTTAAATTTTGTTATTTAAAACACGTTTATGTGGTTTTACTCTCCAAACACTTAAAATGCAGAGATCAGAAAACAAGCAGAGTTCTGACAATTAAAAAAGTTAAATCTAAACCAAAAAACATTTAGACATATAATATTTTCATATGCAGTTCAAAGTTATTAACTTTGAATTCTGCTATTTTTCTTCAGTGTTTATTGCTTTCTTACATATGCTTGTAAAAAAAAAAACCTCAACTGTATGCAGAAAGGCAACTACATTTGTGTAATGGATATAACTCCAAAACATACTGCACAATAACTTCATCAGTGCCTCTACATTTTAGTTTTACTTCCTCAAAATACTAACATGGCTTAAGGTTGTAAATAATCTCAGTTAGTTAGATTTTTGTACATTTAGAGCATCAGCTTTACTGGTGATTTGTGTTAGTCAGAACTTCCTCTTACCCAGGCATGTCTATAGGGACATACAAAGTTGTACATTCACCATAATCAGAATTCCTGTTTTTTCAAACATTATAGATTTATTTACTCCAAATTTTCAGTATTTTTAAAAACCTTTTTCTCAAAGTTCTTAGCTATGCTATTATTTCCAAACAATGCTGTGACAGTGATTTATCAGTTCAAAAAAATAGAGGAAAAATATTCCAAAATGCCAAGCTGAAAATATTACAGAAGAAACACACTTTTAATAGAAGCATTTGCAGGGTATTTTTCAGTTCAGAAACTTTCAGAGACTGTTTGGTTCTAAAATATAACATCTGCTACTCTGAATTATAACTGTGATTCAAATCACAAGTTAAATAGAAGTATTTGGAGAAACAATTATAAGTGATATTGAAACAAACCACGAATGTTGTACTACAACGAAGTACTTATATGCCAAATAATTTACTTCCATTAACAAGCGAAAATAGAAAGCTTATAATCACTTTCATATACCTTATTAATATAATGTGATTTAGTAAATACTAGAGAGAAACTACAGTGTAAGAATTAGTGGGGACAAAGAATAATGGTTGTTTGCTGTGGTTTTTTTTCCTATTGCTTACAAAAAGCAGTAAGAGAAGAAATGTGAGACAGCTCTGTATTGCCAGAAATTAACCAATGAAATATTAGTTCTTAACATAATAGGGGGATTTGCAACAGGATGCAGCGAAATTTCTGCAACAGTTTACATTTAAAAAACAAACTAACTTGCTTAGGTATAAACACCTACTGTTCAAGCTGATTTATCCACCAATATAAAAATACACAAGTGTATGAACTAAGAACAGATTTTTATCCGAGCTGCTCTCAAAGCATCTAAATAGAGACAATTCACCAAAGTCTTTGATCAGGTCACTGGTGACATTTTAACAGCAGAGTGGAAGAAAAGTATTTTTGGAATAACTCCACAGTATAAAATCCTGAAGTAGAAAATGGTCCACTTTTCTTTGAGACAGCAGAAGAACTCATATATTACAGTAGTATGCCTTTCAAAAATCCTCTATTTTTGATAGAGATAACTGTATCAGATAGGAACTAGGAAAACTTTCCAACTTAAATAAAAGTCTTAAGATCTTCAAACACAGGAAACATCACATAAAAAAAACCACAACCAGATCATATTTTCAAATATTTCCAAACCTTGCAAATACATCTGTAGATCTCCAAGAAAACAAGATCCTACTTTGGACAAGATTCATGTCACATCACCCTAATAATATTCAAAGTTCCGCTCAAAGCCATTAGGCTGGAGAAATTGACTATACATTAAAAGCACAGACATGGTTTGGGTCAGAAGGCATGAGGTGTGCCTGACACCAAGCAAATTTTAGGTATCTGTAGTTAGACATGAAAAAGAACCAGTAGGGAAGCTTCTGCTCTGGACTGCAGAGGGAGGGAAGAGAAGGGGAAGGAGGGCTGTGGCTGCCCCTCAGCTCTCTAGGGAGAGCTCAGCTGGAACATGCTTACAGATTCCTGTGAGCACCATGAGTTTCTGCATCTGGAAGAAGTTAAACCAGGCGTGAAGAAGATATTTTGGTGTTAAATGATCGGAAGACATACTGGGTTACTAGGTCTTACAAATGTGTAAGGAGGTTTTTCACTTTACTGCTAGCCTTTTGGCTTACCTCTTGCCTTCATATGGCATAAAGTGTCAACTTTCCACTCGGCAAAAGCAGCCTCCAGTCTGCCTCCTCAGAAATAGCCATCATCTTCACAACACTCATATACATTTATGTATCGGAATGGTCAGCAAAAAAATACGTGAACCAGGAGCTCAATAAAAACACAACTGTATCACAGTTCTTTCAAAAAAGGGTAGAGGGAGGGAATCACAGTTGTTACCTTAGGACAGACTGACTGTATTCAGAATTGCTCATAAACAGCAACCGAAATATTGAGGTAACAAGACAGAAGTTAAAGGAAGACTTAAGGATTTTGTTCATCATATTCAGAAACTAGTGATAAACACAGGCAAATAAAATGAGATGTGTTGCCATCCACTAGTTTTTAGTCTCAGGAATTCATCATTGCAACAACAAAGCAAGCTTTACAACAGCCAAAACAGTAAGATTTTCCTGAAGGCTGGCCCTAGGTATTCTCAAAGAACACCGACACTCCACTGCCTAAGTTCTAAGAATGCACACTAAGAATTAAAATCATCTTTTTTAAACACTTCTGGTTAAATTACTGTAATCATGTCTGTTCATACAAAGAACTCTTTACACAGGAGATGAAGTCAAATGACATTAAAAAGTAGCATTTGAAAATACTTCCAAATGCAAGAGAAATGCTAAATATAATGTCCTGTATATTTCTGGCAATGAAAGTGGACTTGTATATCTTATGAAATAAAATTTTGGTCTGAAGTATTAAAAAAAATAATTAATGCATGTATTTAATCTCTGTATAGAGATGGAAGTCAACAGACTAAAAGAACCACTCAAATGTGAAGTAAAGTATGTGGATGAGCCTTTGCAAAAATCAGGAATCACATGTAATGCCCAATAATTTATCTGACAAATCTTCACTCCCCAATGGCTGAAGAAAGCTTCTGAAGACACATTCGCTTTTTCAAAGCTGGCAGGTGAAGATTTTACTAATCACTTCAAGATTCAATAGTCCAATTTATGAATGTACACATCTGTGTGTCTTGTAAACTCAGCTATTACACAAAATAGCTGATTTTACAAGATTGGCTACATACTGAAACGCTTCCATTTCTAATAGATCAAATTTCCCATCTCGACAAGGATATTCTCTTTAAATAAAAAAGTAACATTCTTATTTTACTGTGCATAAAAAATGTTGGGAAGTAATTAGAAAATGGAACCCTAGGAGGAGAGATTCTTATGGAGAAAAAAATATTTTAACATTTTTGGTAAAATATGCTGCAGACCCCATATTTCACATCAGTTTGCATTCTTCTTTGCTTCTTATGTGGTTTCAACTTCAGCATATACTTTGGGGGTTTTTAAGGTTTGTTTTTTCAGGAGTTAAAATGCTCTACTGTTAAGAGCATTTACCTCTGATGTTTCTAATAAAGTACATGAAGCACAATTACATAAAATTACTATTTTGCTAGACAGGATGGTATGAAGAGACCATTTCCTCTTCTGCACATCACAAAAATACGATATTACTCTGAAAAACTTTTAAAGTTAAATGATGATCAAATATACTATGAAACATTTGTGAAATGGTGTTTCATGCGATGAACGTTCTTTTGTCTATCAGAAGAAAAATAAATTGTCCTTTTCTCTACAGCTAAACTTTATTCAACAGGCAGAACAAAGACACCAATAGAGTATAAAGTAAATATCCTTTATGAAAGTTCATTTAGTATTCAAGTCATAACAACATATATATTTGCAGTTGTAATACATGCAAACATACAGTTTTAGTAAGTGGATAATATTATTTATTAGCATTAACAATGCTGTGATGAGTTCTATTACCAGCAATTTAAAAAAATTCAAGTTCCACATGAGTCTATGTAGTAATTAATGGCACACAAGTTTAAGCTAAACACTATGTTTATCCGATTTATTAGACTTAATGTAGCAATTTAAAGGACATCCTCAAATGGGATTGATTACTTAGACCAGACTGTATTAACACAGAACTCTTTTTTTTCCCTAGCCAAATTAATTAGCTTTGAGACTTTAAAAAAAATATTTTCCTAAATACACATTATTCTAATAAGAGGTTAAAACAATGTTGGGAATTTCATGCAGATTTTGGCTTTCATTTGCCTGACTAAAAAGAACCCTGATAAACCTCACTTAAAGGATTTAGGTTTATAGAAGCCTATTAATGAAAATAGTCAGACACAGTCAAAGAACACTCGAGTATCCTATACTAATGAAAAATGCATTTGTCAAACTGATTTGTCTGAAGGTGATTGCCACACTGTTAGAAACAAGATGCACACTATTCTTTTAGAGAATTCCAAGTCAAGCTTGCATACTCTTTCTAACCGCTAGGAAGAGCTAAAAATAAACTTGTAAAATTTGTAATTTCTTCATTATGATGGAACGCAACAAAACATCTTGCCCTTGGGTTGCTCTGTTTCAGCCAAAACAAATGCAAATGGCTTGTCAGATGACAGCTGTTTGATAAGGCTCCTCTACAAGACCTGCATGCTTTACTTTTTTCCGTGAAACTTGGGATGAAAGGCAGAAGGCAGGAAGAGAATTAATGTAGCATACAGTCTAAAGGCAATGCTACAACCGTGATTAAGTAGAAAAGTTAAAAGGCACAGATTTTCCACAGCCTCGCTGCGTGCAACCCATCCGTGTAACAAGTTGACAGGCCTAGCGCGTCAGCTCCATCATCCTCTCCGACAGCTAAAACGCAGCATTGCATCCCTTTTCAGAGAAAATTTGCGTCTGCACCATGAAGCGTTGTACATTATTTCTTAGCACTGCAGGGGGCTTAAGTCCATATGGAACCTTCACAAATATTACCACAGATCAAACCAGCGGCGTTTCGAGGCAGATTTGACATACCTATTTAAATGAACAGCAGGGGTCCTCGGGCTGCCTCAGGCTGTGCAGGAGAAAACCTCTGTGGAAAGCCTATGCTGCAGCTCCATTACTCAGCAAAGACACACTCTACATTTATCATTCATTTCATTTCTGCCAGGGCAAGAAGCTCATTTGCCCAAGGTCAACAACAACAAAAAAAAAAAAAAAAAAANNAAAAAAAAAAAAGAGGGGGGAGGTGTTTTTCTTCCTCCCAAAGAAATAAATGTACCTGACAAGTGGGGATTTTGTCCTTTGGGTACGCAGAACACAAATAAATATCAGATAATTCCAATAAAAACACTACACTCAATAAAGCTGTGCACTGAATTTTGTAACAACTTTTTTTTTTATAACAGACAAACCATAGAACTAACTTTTTAAGACTATATAACGGGGAAACAAAATCTGACATGATTGTCCAATTAAATATCTCTGCATATATTATTAATGTTTTTTTCTTCTATAAGTAGACATAAGAAACATGCATATCCTTCCAGAAACAACTCTAAAGAGGCAGGTAATGCTTGCGCCATTGACGGTCAGATATGAAATGCCTGTTCATAATCCTTGTTAAGACTCAGGGCCTAGTGATATTCTGTTAGATACAGCTTTTTTCATGAAGGTAAACAGATGCAGATCCTTTACTCCTGGAACCATACTAATCAGAAAAAGCCTTAAGTTTGCATGAATGGAACAGTCTTAGAAAAATCAATTAAGCAGTTTAAATGCAAATTTTCTTCACACTAAATGTCAGCACAAATAACATTTCCTATAGCTTTGCCCTTCAAGGGAAAAAAAACAAGCCCAAAACCCAAACTACTTTTATTCTATAATGTATTTTCTGAGAACTAGCCATTTCTGTTGTAGATGCATTCTCAACAACTAACTTTATGCTACTAACCAGCTAGAGCCTACAAGAAAGTATTCAAACTATTCAAACCCAGTTCATAGCCAAAATTGTAAAATAAACCAAAAATTAAAGGAGTAACTTTTATATAGCCTGTTCTCTTAAACGTGACATCAAAATGCCACTGAAAATGGATATTGTGACATAAAAATATACATTGCATTTAGCTTCAGTGGTGATATTATGGCCTACTGTGAAAACACAAGTAAACTCAGGAGTGTCTTATACACATCTCCAGAAAAACACATACTTGACTGGGAGCTAACATTACTTGTTACAGATTATAACATACTTACATGCATTAACGAATAGTACGACTGCTTGCCAGTATAAAAGAGAAAGTGAAATGGTCGTCCGTCTTCTCCCCACTGGATTTCTAACGCAAAGCAAGATTAGACAGGAAAGCAATACACTCACTAAAAGAGTGCTTTGTGTATTTCATTGCAGTTATAAACTTTTTTAATAATACCGATTACCTTTTTAAATGCCAGAGAACAAAGATGTTTTATAGGTGTTCAACCTGTCTGGAAACCCAACGATCTAGACTACCTTTTTAAAAACCAAACTCCATCCGCAATTATAACCAAATATTTAATTTATCTCTAAATATTGTTTCACATGAGGGAATCCCTCATGTCCATGTTATATACATTTTCGAAGACTGTATAGTTGGTGTTACAGACAGAAGTATCCATTTTAGAATATGAAGAAGTACACATTAAGAGACAACTGAAATCTATGTAATAGTTGTGAAAGATCAAAGACTAACAGCTCTGGAAAACTGCATTATACCCAGAGTAAATTTTTTATTAGTATAATATGTCTAGACTAAGTATTCATACAATTGCCTTTTGTGGGTTACTCAACTGTATTCAGAATTTGGGTGATTTTATGACTTATGTTGATGTGCTTGGGATATTTAAATACAAAGACCTATGCTTTTTTCTTTTTTTTACATAATTTTTTTACATAATTACTTCAGCAAGAAAACATATGTTCCATATACTTCAACATATCCTGTTTATGTTATTAATTAATGAAAGTTATTTAAGGGTAAATACATTTCAATTTTGGGGGGAAAAAACACAAACAAACAAAAACCCCAACTTAAGTAAAACATGACAAAGATCTTTTCCAAATACAGTGACAAAAATAAAGACCCAAGAGCTTTTTACAAACGGAGCTGCATAGAAATTCCCAATCATTTTATCTAGTGAAGTTCAAATGAAGCTATCTATAAGTTATAAACAAAGAGAAGACTTCAAGAATCTGTCTTACAAGCACGTAATGTAATACATGTAATGCATGGGAACATTAAGCCATAATATAGCAGAAGGTGAAGGTAAAGATGCAAAACTTACTAGAACAGAAGTAATACGGGGCCTTTTACCCACACATACTACTAGCAGAATGTGCAAATTTCCATGTGTGCAGCAGTGAAAGTGGATTTTGTTGAAATTAATGTTCAGGAGACGTTCTGAAGTATAAATTTATGGTTTTGTACTTCAAACTTATCAAACGTAATACATAGACAAGACAAAGGTGCCTTGAAAGATACACTTACTGAAAGTGTTATTTTCAGTTGTAAATACAAAGATACACATTTATACTAATTAGTCCTTATACTCCTCAGGACACAGCTAGCTTTTCAAAGAATTCTTTAGTTCTGAAACCATATAGAATAGTAGCTTAGTCCTGCCATAAAACAGCCCTTGGATTTTAAAATTGCATAATGATTAACTCTCTCCTATCCTTTTGCATTCTATTTCTTACTTCACAATGCTGTGAACTTAGAAACTATGATATTATTTGAAAGCCGAAATTCCAAAGTTTCAGATAATTTAGACAACTTTCTGAAAGACACATATCCCCAAAACATCCAGTATCAATTAATTCCAGGAAAAGGAAGGACAAAGGACAGAAAATTGTAAGACTTGATGATCTGAAGTGTTTATCTAGGACTTGGTAGCTCAGTGAATTTAGAATTTCATGCTCATGCCACTAGTTCATACTAAATGTGAGTCAATAGTGGACAAGAAGTTTTGACATATGATTTAAATATTCTGTGTAAAATTAATTTGGCTATTTCAGTGAAGTTCTCACTGACCAATATACAGCATATCACTGACTGCTGGGACTTGATGTGGTGTGTCAGGAGGAAGACCAAAGACAGTGTGGACCAAAGTGCAGAGTTAGGACTTTCAGGTTAAAAGTGAGACATGACTGGGAGAGCTTCCACTCTTCCTATTCTCTCAACTGGTAATTTCAAAACTGTAATTTCTAAGCTTTTATAGCAATGAAGTTATCAGGAAAACTTTTAGTTTAAAATAGTATTAATGAATATTTTATGGCTGTGATAGACAGCTCTGACAAAAAGCTACTGGATTCAACAAAAGATTTTCCCGTGACTTTAACAGATTCTGCACGTCATCCTACCTATTGTTTATTTTTAAACAATGAAAAACATTTATCTATAGTATGTTAACAAGATGTCTGAAAAGAACACTGGTATTTTAGAATCTAGCAGTATTTTTTTTAATCCTGAAAACTAGAATATCAGATCAGGCTTTTGCTGCTCACTTCTTGACAATTATTAGGAACATGGGGGGAAAAAAATCAACAAGTAAAACTGTGAAAATTAGGAATTAAGCAAAAATTTTAATACTTAAAAAAAGAAGTATGAACACTTACTCCTCTGCTCTGGAAAAATTTCAGTAGGGTGCTGTAAATAAATAAGCAAACGAATATCAGCAAAAGGAAAAAAGTTACTTAAGATATCATGCTACAGTTATTTTGAAATGCAACAACAACAAAAAAATCCTACCTTCATCATGGGCCTGGCTCGCTTGTCAAATAAGCCAGAAGGAAAGAGATAGGCAATAGCTCTCTGAAAACAAAAAGAGACATCATATATGTAATTTTTTCCATCAAAGCATCATCAAAAGTTTTCTGAGATACTTTCTTGTATAGAAATATAGCATAACATTTGTACAGTAGGCAACCAAATGTGTAAGACACAGCACATATGTGCTGTGCTGAAAAGAAAAGCAGATCATTTCCTCAGGAATCCTCAGGAAAAGTAAAGCCTCATTCTGGTGACTGTACTTCTACTATATCAGAATGAGTGAACTTTCTACTGCTAAGTTTAGTTTTTATTGCATGCATTTATCATAACATACCAGAACTATTCAAGTGCAAAGACTACCTTTATACACAGTGATTTTCCCCTAAAATTTCAAGTGCTGTGACTTCTAGTGTCTAGCCTACTGACAGACCAAGCACGGAAATTTTATTTAAAGCAATTTGACAAAACAAAGCTTTACACTTTTACAATCCCTAGTTTCTACAGACACAGCTTCCTCAAGTGTAAAAGCAATGTTTGCTGTGGCAGTAGAAGATATTTTACATAGCTTAAAATAAGCATTTCATTGATCACTGCATTTGGAAACAACTGTGAATCACTATAATCTTTGCTGAACTTGAACTAATTGCTCAGAGAAGAAAGATTCTTAAATGCCATCTTTCTTCTCCTTAGGTACCTAAGGGTTTGCTGAAACAATTTAGAAAAATATATGACATTGATTATACACTCATTGTTCACCACTGTTTTCACTAAGTACAAGGTACATAATTAATTTGCTTTTACTTAACCAGTATCTATCACTATTTATGTGATGTATACAGTTGTATTATTTGCCTCCAACAAATAAAGGCAGTATAGCAATATTCCGAATCATTCTAGCAAAATGTAAGACAAAGCACCTTACAATGTTAAGTCCAACGACATGCATTTCTGTTCAACATTATCTTACTCACCCTCTTCAATGTAAGTAAAACATAATTGAATAAACAAAAATATGAATTTATATGAGCTGTTCATTTCCATTTGTTTTTTAAAAATAAACCAGAAAAATCCAGCCTTTAAAAACCCCCAGATGTAGGGGTCTGGCAAATGTGGCCAACCTCAGACAGTGGGTAGAAGAGCTTAAGATAGAAATCTTGCTCTTGTAGAGTAACATGGACTAACTGAACAAATCCCTCTGGCAGCGGTCTCGTTTATATTTCCATTAGACAGTACAGAAAAGTAGAATTACAATAAAATCAGGGTTTAAAATCTTATCTTAAGAAGAATGGCTCTTTGTTGGTTAGGTTACCTTAGGGCTATTCCTTGCTGATAATTTTTTCCACGGACTTGGAGTGGTTTGTCAGTGCTTCCACAGATTTAATATGCACAGAGTGTAAAAAGACCTAGCCTATTACTTTCATTAATACCCTACTGGCACTCTGAACAGAAATTTTGAGAATTCTGAAGCAAACAAAAGGCTTAACTTGATTTCATGAAATGGTAATTTTGTTTCTCTTAGTGACTACTGTATTCCCATTTGTTAGTCGATGGGCATTTTATGCATACACACAGTAGGTGAACACCTATTTATGAACAAATGGGGATTAATTATGATGACAATAGAAATCTGCTGTGAGCCAAATGATGTTAAACAAACATAATATAATATATTAAAACGAATTTATTATAGGATACTGAGACTGACTGTGTGTGTACTTAAGACACTCTTTATAGAAGCATTTCCAGAATCTCAGTCAAAACAGTTACTGCAACTATGACACCTTAATAAATGCCAGATATAACAACATTTATAATGAAGAGTGGCTGCCATCTGAGACCTCCAACTTCTAGAAAGTTTATCTTATATTGCTTGAGTGTATATTCATGTCTTTCACACTAACACATAAACAAACTCTGCATTAAGAAATCCCATAATCTACTTTCAGCTCTCCACACAACAGCCAAAGAGTTAATAGCTCACTATAAGTTCACTCTTATTGTTCCAAAATGGAAGAGTCTTCCTGCCTTCTCCCTTTTTATGTAAATGTAACCAAGGATGGGGTATTTTCCTTTACATCCTGTTATAAACTATCCTTGGATGCAACAGACTCCAGTTCAACTTTATCAAGAAGTTTCTTCTTAATTTTAAATAGCTGTGTGCTCAGACTGTACTTTAGCAACTACACAGCAAGTCAGTCTGCCTCTCAGTAACTTCATTTATAGAAGCTGATTTTGTTGATGCAAATACTTTGGTTTTGTAGAAAAGGAGTATTTCAGAAAAACTGTAATTCTCAACACTTGTGTACTAGTGATAAAATAAGATGGTGGATCAAGCTTAGAAATTACTTCAGAATTAGTCTCTCCAAACTGTAGCCAGAGCACATAAATAACCATTAAATACTTTCCTGAAATCTTTTGACAATGTCTTCAGATTTGGAATTTCCATGTCTCAAGTCAAAATTCTGTAGAGACTTAACTGCACATTCTACATTTTCCTGAACATACAAAAAGGAGGTGAACAACCCTCTTAAAACTTTATTATAAAAGGTTTAAATGCTAGCAGTAAAGTTCCCAAGAAACCTTTTCTATTTTACTACAGTTTTCCACTCCAAGACTGCTTTTCAGCTTAAGAGTCATGGCCCACTGGAGGGCCTGGAACTGGAGATGAGAAAGAAAACATTGTGCTGAATATGACCAAGAACTACTTTCTTCAGGCCATCATCTCAGCTATACAGGACTCATTCACCCCGTTCCAGCCTCCATAGGTTCTGGGCTGCTATTTCACAATTCTATTTGTTAAATCACACTGTTGCCATTGTCTTTGGAAATAAAACACAACTTTCTAAAAAAGAGACATCCATCACTAGTTTCAGCAGAAACACGATTACAAATCCTAGTACCTAGTAACACAATGGTGTTTCCAAAAATAATTACATAAACTACTTGGAAAAGGTAGAATGGGTACAGCCTGCTTCTGCTTTGTTACTAAAAAATTTATTTAGCCATTTCCTTTCAGGATTTGAAAGTGTTGGTTTTTAAACTCTACTGTTTATCCACACAGGAGAAAAAAAAAAAAACCAAAACAAAACCACCAAAACGAAAAACCAACCACCCTGTAGTCACACCTTTAAAAACAGCAGATCATAATGCATATGGGTTACTAACAAGATGGTTTATATTAGACATCTCTTAAACCGCATTGGTAAACTTAACATTCCTGTAACAAACTAAAAGGAACCCTGTTATATCATCACTTATTGAGGGTTCAGATGAATCAATATACTGCTCACGGGACCACAATGTCTAACACTTGCAGCTATAAGTTTGAATTCAAGCCAGTTGGAATAATGAGAACAAGGTTCCATTCTATAAAAAAAAAAGATGGTATCTGGCAGTCTTTCAAACATGCAAACCAATTCATTAAATAACCTGTCCAGCACTGCACATGGCATATTGTGCAAATTCAGTATACCTGCCACACCCTCACGCTCCCTCTTCATTGTGCATGTTGCACATGCTGACTTCTGATCCTGAAGCCAAGAAGCTTTGTTCATTCACTTTCTCACAACACCAGAGACTAATTCTGAATCAAACAAGTTCGGCTGCGTCAGGGTTACTCTTTTTCTTCTTTTTGACATCTTGAGAAATTATGAATTCAATATTTCAAATCGAATAGAATTGACTGAGTCATACTGGACTAGGGGAAAGGGACTGATAAAGTCCTGTCCTTAAATAACCCACCATAAATAGGAGAGGTTTGGCAGGGCAAATTATCTTGACCAAGTGTTCTTCCCACGCTTTTGTTCAATCTACAGCTCAAACAAAACACTCTATGAACTTTCTTTCTTCAAATCAAGTGCAAAGATAGGTATCTAAGTATCATCCGGTGAGGAAAGGTATTTTGTAGAAAACAAGGAAAGAAGAAATGTCAAAAAACCTCCACCCTGGTTTCCCTTGCAGCAACATCCTTTTTGGCAAAGGGCTCAAGAATCCAACTCATTCCTTTTTAAACAGACACGAAACTTTAATCACCGCAACACTGAGGTGAGAAGTGACACTTCATTCTTTACAAGTTTTCAGCATTCAAAATCCAGATTACTTGAGCTAGAATCAGGAATGGATGAAACAAAAATGGGATGTAAAATGTTAACTCTGAAATAGTTCTATTTAACAAGACAGAAAAAATTAACAACAGCAGCAACAAAAGAAATCAGTGACGCATCTAAGTTTACCTTGTAAAACAAAATCCTCCTCTAACACCTAACTACTAAAATTTATTGAAACCACCCCAATCACTTGTCACTGCTCATCTAGAGCTGAAGTCTAGCTTGGACAGAAAAATTTCAAATTCACATTGATACATCATTTTAACCTCACCACTTGGAAAAAACCCACAAAAATACCCACTAGCATTATATAAAAAAACCACCCTCTTGTAATATATTTTTATACCAATCATTTTCAAAAGAATTAATATCTTGTCCAGTGCTTGCAGAGCAAAAAAGCCAAAAACCTGTTGAAAATCATTATTTTAACTTTTCAAAACACTGAAGAATATTAAAAAGTGTAAAAAAAAAATACAGCAGTCATCATTTCAGATGGACTTTGATGAAGAAGAAAACACTGATGCAGAGTTTGACTTCAACAGGAAAAAAAAAACACATTGAAAAAACAATTCCAGCTCAACTATCAAAAAATATAAAAATCCAATCTTTCCTCTAAGGACAGTGCTGGACATTACACTCTTTGTGCAGACAATAGAAAGTTCAGAAATTCATTTTGTTCTGAATAATATTTCTGACATTTCACACATGCCAGTATTCACTCCATTTCTCATACTTTCTGTGGCTAAAATTTGAATGTTACTTAGAAATCAGATATGCTGAGCCACTTCTACAAGCAACTGAATACAACGTATTTTTCATTAAAGTAAGTCTTAATTCATTGAAAGAAACTATACCCTACAAGGAATGAAGTTTTTCCACAGTTAGCATTTTCATAATTAACAGCATTACTCGTACTTCTGCAGCAATGATGCTAGTGAAGACAAATGTATATTTTAGATTCAAATTATTCCATCTGCTTGACAGTAATCTATTAGGTCATAAGGCAGACAACAAGAGAAAAATCAATATAGGTCTCTAACTTTTGAGTTTTACTAACTCTTATGGGAAAAGAGTATTGCTTTATGATGAGCACCTATCTGGGAAAGCATTCAGTGACTGCATAAAAATGAATAATAAAAATACTGGCATATAAATAGGTCATGAAGATTAAGATGCTTTTCTTGCATTAATCTTACTTAGATTTCTGGGCTTTAAAGTAGAATATCACAGAACTGACAGTGGAAAATGAAGGTGGGCTGTTTACCACAACCATGAGTTAAAGTTAAACCACAAAATAAAAGGATTACAGACTCAACCGGGGAAAAGCACTAGGTCAGGACTGCAATCTCTATTAATTAGGTATCCCAGCTGGGCAGTGGGTATGCAGCTGTTAACTTGATCAATGACTTACCTAAATGTCATCTCTACTGATTCGCTTATAAATTACCAGCAAGTGAGACTAATGTACAGGTGCTAATTTATTTAAACTGTTCTCTGCAGTTCTACATAGCTTTATAAACTGCATCTGGCACCTAATGTTAGCTGTCAGTTGTACTTAGACATGCCTGTCCTAACGACTCTGTTCATTAGAAATGAGCACAAATTATGAAATATTGTGAAAAATGATACATCAAATGAAATGGGCAAAGCAAATCAATTAGAAAAACTTCATAGCACATATTCACACATAGGAGAATAAAACATCGTAGCTTCAGAGTGAGGTCTATAATACCAATTAAAAAGTAATTGGTAGACTTCTGCAGAGTTATATATCAATTTGCTGGATTTTTCTTCTCCTCTGGAAATACAGTTGTAATGCACAGCTTAACTTTTCATTCCTAAACAAAAGCATCAGTAAGAGGCAATTCTGCTTCCACAACATCCAGAAGGATTAGCAAGTAAGTCAACTTATTTTCCCGTTTAAAACTTCACAAGGTTTAGCTTTTATTAAACTATACCTAAAACTCCAGCAAAGGACAGAATCCTATGATGTCTACTTTTGAAATACACTGCACAGACTGATTAACAGTAGGAGACATGGAGGTATATAAGCACTCATCAGAAAGAATTATTACTGTTCTAAATGTAAAGCTTGGTAATTCTCCTGCCAGTGCTTAAGCAGCTTTTTTATTTTTATAACAGAAATTTAATTATGCATAGCAGACACTATTACACACTCTAAGTATTTTCCAACACCTGATGGAATACGAAGAAACCAAACACGTACCAGAGATACTTGCTATCACCAACAAAACACTACTCTTATGGCTCGACCCTCCCCCTTTTTAGTCCCATACTTGTCACCTGCATTGCATCTACAGAAGCTAATCTCCAGAATGAGTCTGGTTTTACTAACAATAGGGCTCAGTTACTTTTGTGCAAATAATCAGTGCTGTGGATTCATAAACAAGAAACCACTACTTATAAATTGTCATCTTCCATTTCCTGCAGTCTTGCTGTCTGTAAGCCTTCCCTCTAGACCCTATCAAGGAAGGAAGTCATACTGCAGGTTAAAGCATTCTCCCACCACTAACCTGTCAGGCACCACTAACTGAACTATTAGTATCATCCTCGTATTGTACTAACACAGGAGGTATTCTGGTGAAAGGTCTGTACATAAATACTTTTCATGTAAAGTAACTCATTTTTCAGATGTTTTTTCTTAACTTTAGTGACCTTTATGAAAAAATACATGAAAAGAAAATGTTGTAGTCTATACAGAATGAAGAAAGCCAATGTGAAGAAACAGGCTACTACTACTGCCTTGAATAATTTTACTGTTGACAGGGCCTTATACCCTCTACACTGAGACTGGCAGGGTCTCTACACTGGCATTTGTCTGTAGATGAGCAAAGCGATACCTATGATTCTGAATGAAAGTAGTTGCAGTATCAGTGCATAGCTTGGTACTCATAAAGCTTGATTTCCTATGGATATGTGACTTGAACTCAAGCTTCCCTCATGGATTTTCCGATACCTGATAAAACTCAAGTCTCACTTCAGCCTTTTTCTCTGCAGGCCATTAACTGTGTACCTCTTCTCCACTTTGCTGTCTATTTTCAGAGAAGCTTTCAGAACTTAGTTTTGAAGCACAATGTGTTTGAAAACAGCCTGTGTCACCACCTGCAGATGTAGTTCTTTCCTGGCAGAAGCACGCTGTCAAGACCTCCTATGTGGACATAGCTATGCTGACAGAATATTGCCACCAAGAGGGGCAACAAACTCCTCTCCTTGAAAAAACTAACCCACGCACACCTCTCTTTTGGCACATACCACGTCACTTCGTCTACCCTAAGGGCCCTGCTGATACACTGTGCTGCCACGGCAATAGTAATAGTGCTGCTGCTGTGCAGAGAAAGCTTCACCCTGAGACTTCATGCAGCTTCACCTAAGAGTGAAAGTCACCAACTGACATTTCTCCTCTCTACCTTTGATGTGTGATAAAATAAGACAGAAATAACAGAAGTGAAGACCAGGTGGGACATTAACAAAAAAATCCACACAACAAAACATTTTTCTGAGTGAAAGGGAGCATATCTGTACATGAGCCTAGCTGACACAGAAAGAGGAACACACCCATCTGTCAGTTGTCAGAGGGAATGGCAATAAAAGAGTCTGTTTGGAGCTACTGAGATGAGCTTAAATTCACATTTATATTAAAATCCCTAAGTTAAACCACAGTGTTAGTTGTAAAACATCCCCTAAAATTTAATTTGCATTTCCAGTAACCACAGTATCACACAAGAAAACCTGACCTAAATATACACAGCAGGTCAAAATGTGGGTAAACATTTCGAACTGCTACATAAACCTTTACAGCGCCTCTTACAACCTTGGATCAAGGGGATTATCCATTAGTACTTTTAAAAACAACCTACTGTGCTTTAGCAAGATATGGTATACAGCTCTATACTGTGATGTCTGACCTCACATTGTAGCAGGAGTAGAATCTCTATTCAGAGTCACAGTTGCAATGTTTGCAATGTATAGTAGCATTCATTCTTATTCTGACAGTTTGATTAAAATTCACAGAGAGCTGAGGGGCTCATGCTGAAGTAAAGTGCTTTCAATATCTGAAACTCTACAGTAAATTACTTCTCCAACAGAGCAACTGTACTTACATCAATATCCTCTTGGGTAAAAGTTTCTGGATCTTCTCCCATCATGTTGGCTAAATGTCTCTTTCCTAGGTTGAACTCTTCAATCTGTTTTTTAATAAATTCCTCCGTGTACTTTTCAGGTCCTGAGGCTCCTATGTTTCTCCTCTGCACTGCTGTAGTGGTATAGATTAACCTTAATGTCTAACAAAAACGAAAAAAGGGAGATATTTATATTTTTGGCACACTGGGCTCTAAATAAAATAAATAGTATGAAAATGCATACCTATAACAAGATTCAACACATTATTGTACTAAGTTAGAAAAGACAGGATTACACATAAAACCATTTGCTTCCAATTGTTTAAAGTCCATAAACAGATAAACATATTCCAAAAGATGAACATTTTCATACATAAAAATTAATTCAGAAGGTTTTTCTGAAGGAAAGAAACAGCATCATATGTCAGGAACATCCAGCAAAAGCACCAATCAACAGACGCAGTCTTAAAAGAAAATAAAAATCTATCAGCACATAAGCAGGTTCTGCTTTCATCTAAAGGCAGCCCATAAGGAAGCATGAAAAGAACCTGCAGGGCAGGTCTCTAGTGGCTTTCAGAGCATGAGGCTGCACAAATACCACTAAAGGCTCCAGAAAGGCTATGGAGTCCTCCTTCCAGAATGGTTCTGAAGCTGTTTTACCATCTCAGGCAGAATAATTAGAAAACTAGTAGGGTAATTCTCACCAGCAAATACTACTGAGCATTGTTCCAGCTCAGAAGCCATAACTCAGTGGGAAGCTATCTTTTGATCTTTGTAGGATACAGGTTTGGTTTCTCTCCTATCAAGACAATCAGTAGTTACGATGACTAATTTCAATCAGCATCTCTGCTAGATGAACAGGAGCTCCACTGACAGAACTGTAATGTCCCAATTCTGGCCCAGTGCCAGTATTATGCGCTATTTTGTTTCTCCAACATCAGCATTGGAGTCCTCTGCAGCTTAATTATTCCACAAACTGAATGAGAACTTATTATTTGTGTCATCTTCTGTGGGTGGAGGGAGGGAATTACAAGGAAAAAAAAAGACTGTGTGGGACAAAAAAGCAAAGACAGAAAAAGAATCACTTCTAAATTAAAAAAACGACCAGCTCAGTTCACCGGGTAGTACCCTTCAATTGCCACGGCTTAGCTTTGTGAGCAGAAAGTGCAGTTTCATGAGGCAGAGCAAGCCTGTATCACAGTTCACCTTACCACTAATCTTCAAACCCACTTATAACCACAATGATACAAACACACATGGCTCATCAAAACAAGATAACACAGATATATTTGCAAGACAAACATCAAAGCAGATCAAACTTCCACCTTCTACTAGTAACAGGAATTGGCTAACACAAACTTCTCCTGTGACTAGAAGCTTTGGATGTTCTGTATTACATGGTGAAGTCCTACATGAACAGGAAATGAAACACAGCTTTTCTTGTACTTCACAGAGCCTGGTTGGTAATTCTGGACAACTGGCAGTCCAGGATGGACTGCTGCAGCACATCCAATTTGCTGCACCAACTTGTAAAGCTATTCATGATCAATTTACCTGTCCATGACTGTCTCAGGCTTCAGTATAAAAAAATCTAACAACTTCACCTAAAATTTCAGTTTGGAATAAAGATTTCAATACCCTGCCTTAAACCTATGCATAGCACATGTCTATGCTGCAGGACACATCCTACAAATTCAATAAGGTTCAATACAGAAGGTAGAGTAATCTTTGTAAAATGGAAAGAACTGACCCTCTATACTTTTAGAACCTGACATAGACAGAGATGTCCCCTAGGGTATGTACTTCAGAAAAGTAACCAATATCTCTGCTAGAGTAGATTTAAAAACACCTCCAAGGCAGAATTTGGCTCTTAACATCCTGTCACTTTGTTTTCTCCATAGCTTATATGTATCGTATGCAATGCTAGTCCTGATCTGCCCCTTTTTTTTTAAGGAACATTCATATTTTCTGTGCAGTTACATTGACATATGCAGAATTAAAAGAAATACAATAAAAATTTAAAATGTGCACATTTTCCACAGGCAAGATTCTGGTGACTTCCTTCAAAAGAAGTAAGGAAAGTAGAGGTATCTCTGCATATTCCCTATTCTTCTCTCCTAGTCACTCCTTGGGAAAGAATTCAATTCATCTTCTGTCTTACTCGTCTTAATAGTAACTAATTATTTGTAATTGTTGTTAATGAACATATGATTCCTTATTACTTGGCCCAAAATTGCTTTCTCTCTGCTATGCTTTAAACAGAATACTTTAAAAAAAAAAGAGATTGCTTTCATCTTATTCCTGTCAATTTCTATTGTAATTTTCTCATTTTTGTCCTCTTTCCCTCAAGCTATTCATAGTCTTCCCTAGTTTCAATTCGTCACTAATCAAAAGTCCCTGGACACACAAACTGTTTCATAATTAGAAAACAGCCTCTTATGCAAATTAATATCTATTGTATTGGGTACCTCTTCTGGGATAAGAGTACTATTTCATGGGTGGTACAGGCAGGAACTGCAAAGCACAGCTAATGCTTCTGGCATTTCAGTCAAACAAGAAAGCACGCTCCTCCACTTTCTAGAGGAAACCTAAGAGGTTTGCACTCACTTATATATACATTTCATAAAGCATTACTGCAGACAGCAGTTGCACCATTTTTAAGATAATAATGGTTATTGACAGTACTCCTGAAATAATAGGCTCTGCCACTAGGACAGGGGAGAAGGAAAAGCCTTTACTTTCAGACAACTCCTTAGTATCAACCCGTCCCTCCCAACTCCTTCCTGAGCAACCTAGCATTAGAACAGTTGGGCAAATCCTGATTTTCCAGGGATACCATACATTTATAGAAAATCAGCTTATGTAAAATTTGCCTTAGAAAAAAAAATAAGCATTTTCAGACAACTTTAACTTCTCTGGCCTATTCTTTCCAAGAAGATAAGTAACTAGGACCTGTCTGTTTACTCATCCTGTTCATTTTGCTTCACCTTTAATAGAAAATGAACACGGCTCACTAATAGGAATCAGGCTTCCTGTACTTTTGGAATGGGAAGAAAGGGGAACTGGAGACAGGAGGCTTGAATTCAAGAGAAAATTATGTCCATTTTACAACATGACATATTTACAGAGATTGAAGAATGACAGTGCACACATGCAATTGCACCATTTTCGTGCTGCTTCCATGCTCTAAACTGGCAGACTTCAACCATCTCCTTTTCCAAAGCCATGCAGTACACAAACTGATTTGTACTAAAAAGTTATATTTGGGACGGAACTTCACTAGGAGATGTGGAGCTGGAACTGCACAACTACATCAGCATGCAGGACTAGCTCTGCCCTGTGTCTATTGCTCCAAATACTGGCACAGCCAGTGCTACTGAACCCAGCAGACATACAAGATACCAACAGTTGTCCTCTGGTCACTTGTCATATAAGAAAAAGCATACATGATGTAGCAATCATACATAATGTAAATGCTAAGATGCATCCCAAGTTTGTAAAGAACTACTTTTTGTTTAATAAGCAAGTTTTAGCTTTCCAGTGTGCTGTTCTACAAAAATGCGTTTTAATTTATTTACTCAAACATTATTTACATAATCCCAGATTTCAATTGGCCTATGAACTAATCAGGTGACCCAGTAACAGGTTGATGTTTTAAAAAGCATTTCGTAAAACACATCAGAAAGCATCACAAGGTGTCAGCAAATGTGCATAAGTGATTTTATATTACTTTTTATGCCTGATTTCACAAAGTATTTAATCAGAAGAAAGTCTCTTGACAGGTAACTCTAAAACTGCATCTCCCACACCTAGAAAATTTACTTTCTGTGCATATTTGACTAAATCTACTTATTAAGTTTTGCTTATACTGTATACTATGGAAATAAGATAGCTCTAAATGTAGATACATGGCAAGTGTCAGATGTGTTTAACAGGGAACAGATTTTAGATCTGGTTGTTTTGAGGCATAACTTATCAAATACTAACAGGTTCTTCAACTCTAGCTTAACAACTGCCGAAAAAGCTACTCCACTCCAAGCATCTAGCTCTGAAAGATCTAGTATGGTACTCTGAACCCTTCTGTTGAGAAGAGCTATTAAATCACATAAGTGACTGACAGTAACCAAGCTAGATAATTTTAAAATTGTGCTAAATCTCCGCAGTTTGCTTATTAGAAGAACAGGAAACTAAACCCATTGTTCAGTCAAAGCTAAGTGAACTAGAATTAAAGTTTCTCTCCCACTTTCTCTCTCAATGTGAGACACTTTCAAACACAAAAAAAACCCTCAACAAATCCAACAGTTTCCCCCACAAAGATAGACAAAGAAGTAATGAACCAAACCCCAGCAAGGGATTTTTAGGATAGGCATCATAAAAAAGTTCCCTAACAGTAAGGACAGATAAGTACTTGATGTAAGAAACTGTTAGAGCAGGTCAGAACAAGGGTACATCAACTTATTACTCTCAACAGCAGCTGGTATCAGAGGCACAAAAAGAGGAAAAACAAGTAGTGATAATTTTCCCAGGACGACTCCTCGGTTTCCAGCAATCTGCAGTTCAAAGACACGTTGATATCTTGTTTTTAATAGCCCTCAGTGGGATTTTATTCTGAGTTTCTTAAGTTGTTTCTTGTATCCACAGAAATGCTTAGCATCCTGAACATCCTCATCAAACAGTTCCACAGGTTAACCACACCTAATGGAAAGACGAGTCTCTAAATTAGTTTCCCAGGCCCCGTCTCCCATTAGTTCCCTTCATATCATTTGGTTCACAGACAGTTGGATAATTTGTATATAGCTATAGGCTTAGGTACTGACCCACTCTCTAGGGGCAAGAGTAGCAGACAAATGATCTCTCAAGGCCTCTTCCAGCCCTGCCTTCTACAGTGACTCCTCCTTCAAGATCATTTCCTCATTTACAATACAAATCACTTTCATCTCAAACTGAAGCAGGTGCCTGGCCAGGAAAACTAAGTTACTGTCATAATCATACCTTTGATAGAGGATAACCAAACACAAATTATTCCAACTGAGAATGAAATCAAGTGTTAGAATATTTTCAGCCTTATTCATTCCCCCATTCCTTGCACAATTTAAGTGGATGCATTTCTGACTGCTGTGTAAAAGACCATGCACATGGGCACCAGGTCTTTTTACCTAATGAGTAAAGTTAATCTAGAAGTAACTAATAGAAACAGTTCAAATTGCTCCTTCCAGTATTACCTTTCATTTCCTTACTGCATCTATCTTCTGTTACCCCACGGTTTGGTTTAGTTCAGTCAGCGAACAGTTCTTCGGCCCTTATTATCCTAAATTACTTTGTAACTTGAAAGTGTTACCACCATACCTTTTTATCCACTTGCTGGTCACTGATTAAATATATATACAGGTGTATCAAATACCACTGCACAAACATAGTGGCTGCCCTCAGTACTGACAGCGGCTAAGCATTTTAATTAATTACTAATCAGCTGAACACTGGCATCTCTCAAAACAAGTAATTCTGTTTAATCAGAAGTTACTGCACTTAAGGAGCACATTTCTCTCTCCATTGCAAGAATTAGGAGACTTCATTATCTACTTACCTGCTGACCAAACACAATTCAATATGATCAACCTAAAAATACCTACTATCTTAAATAGAATCCTAGAATGTTTTCAGTTGGAAGGAATCTTTAAAGGCCATCTAGTCTAACCCCCCTGCAATGAGCTGGGACATCTTTAACTAGATCAGGTTGCTCACAGACCCGTCCAACCTGGCCTCGAATGTTTCTAGGGACGGGGCATCTACCACCTCTGTGGGTAACACGTTCGTGTTTCAACACCCTCACTGTAAAGAATTTCTTCCTTATATCTAGTCTAAATCTATCTTCTGTTAGCTTAAAACCATTATCCCTTGTCCTATCACTACAGGCTCTGCTAAAAAGACCACCCCCATCTCTCTTATAAGTATCCTTTTAAGTACGCTTTTAAGTATCAGAAGGCTGCAGTAAGGTCTCCCCAGAGCCTTCTCTTCTCCAGGCTAAACAACCTCAAGTGTCTCAACCTTTCTTCACAGGGGAGGTGCTCCAGCCCTCTGGCCATTTCTGTGGCCCTCCTCTGGACCCACTCCAACAGGGCCACGTCCTTCTTGTGCGGACTCCAGGACCGGAGTCCAGGTGGGGTCTCACCAGTGCAGACTCCGTTAACTCTAGTGATGTATATAATAAACCAGGGCCTAACTACGCTTTTTCTTCGCGCTAACAAAAACAAACTCCGCTCACGGAAGGACTGCCTTGAACGCGGCGCCGGCCCTCGCACCCCCCGCCCGAGCGCTGCCTCCGCTCGGCGCCAGCGCCGCGCA
>VZZY01003559.1:0-25556 GCA_013400335.1 Eurystomus gularis | reverse complement strand
TCAATGCTTATAAGTATCTAAAGGGTGGGTGTCAAGAGGATTGGGCAGTCTCTTTTCAGTGGTGCCCAGCGACAGGTCAAGGAGCAACAGACACAAACTGGAACACAGGAAGTTCCATCTGAACATAAGGAAAAAGTTCTTTCCTGTGAGGGTAACAGAACACTGGAACAGGCTGCCCAGAGAGGTTGTGGAGTCTCCTTCTCTGGAGACTTTCAAAAGCTACCTGGACGTGATCCTGTGCAACATGCTGTAACAAACCTGCTTCATCAGGGGGCTGGACTCTTGAGAGGTCCTTCCAACCCCTACCACTATGTGATTCTCTAATTCTGTAATATGTGTCAAATTCTACTACAGTTGTGAGACTTGTTAAAGGGATCTTGGGTTAGTTGCTTTGGACAATAGCTGTAGCTGCTTCATGAAACAGAGCTTAGTACATGCAAAAAGAACACATTTGCCCTTCACAAGGCTTTTGAAGGTGCAGATAGAAGCATGGCAAAAATTACAGAACTGACACTAAGTAAATAAATACTATCAAGTGCAGCCAGTGTCTATAGGTTGGTGGCAAAACTTAAGCAAGATCCTGCCCAAACTTCCCTTTTCCTTCCTTTTCTTGGCCTCTCAGTGTCTTTACCCTCACTGCTGTTTGACCACAGTCCACATATTTGGGTGACTCCATCTTACTACAGAGGGACAACATCCTCAGCCCATCTCAAACTGCAGCTGCTTCCCAGATCTTACATTCCTCATTTTCCTGCCATCTTGTTTCCATGTAGCGGCCATGTGTGAAGTAATCACCAAGGATCAGAGAAAGGTCAATGAAGACAAATAAATGTGTGAAGATCTTCATCTCAGTGGGCCTGTAGGAAGCCTGAGGTGTGGTTGGGTTAGTCTGGTAATGTTCTGCCCTTTGACACTATTTTATGTTTACTTCGGGGAAATAATCAGCAGTACAGTCATTTTTACATTTAGGGAATACACATTATTTGTGAGTATAATAAATATGTTGTTTATGCAGCACATATGTTTGAGTACAGCTTTACCTGCTTATGTGAAATGACTCTTTATTCTGCATGTGCTTAATTATGCTGCTTACTTTTTGCATTGCTACTATGGATACATAAATACTGTATATTATGTGTTGGACATAAATACGGCAACACTTTTTATTGTTTTACATGCAGACAAATTTGAATTTATTTGCAGCCAACCAAAGCACCATGCCCAAAACCTGATCTTAATTATGGCTATTCAGTTTTGCATTTGCTAGAACAAATACACAGCATCTTATGTCAGAGATGAGTTTGGATGATAAAATATAAAATGAGATGCAGTACCTGCAGCTTCTCCTCAGGTCTAGCCAAAGGATGCCCCAGCCACTGAGTTATCCGTTGGCTCCAGAGCCCACAGAGCACAGATAAACACCTTGGCAGCTGGGAGGAAAGTACTTGGGCTTGGGGGAATCTTCAGAGGTGGAGAAGGGTGTCAGCTTGAGCTCCTCCCACAAAGCCAGTTTTGCCGCCTGTCCTGCCTTTTTAAAAACTGTATAAACTGGAATGTAATCAATTTTTTCTTGTTTTCTTATTCCCATCAACAGTCTTGTGAAAACATAACCCAAAATGCTTTACTAAGCTGTACTGGTAGGATTTCCCCTTCAGGTGCGAGAGATTTTATTCTCGCTCAAGACCCTATTCAGGCCAGTTATGGAAATAGAGAAGCTCAGAAAGGGTTACAGGCCAAGGCCAAGCTGCCAGTGAGGGTCTCTGTTTAACTACATCCCAGTGGGAAAAGATAGATCCCTTGCCTATTTTTCTACCTTCCTTCTCCTTTTAAGATCACTTCCATGTCATGTGTCTCTACATGTCATTTGATTTACTAGATTTTGTTATTCTTCCTAGGAAAATAACTTTCTGAGTAAAAAGGATTTGCCTCTAGTAAGGTTTTTATGCTTATTTAGTAATAACACAGAATATAGTGTACTGTAGGTGCACAGCACATCTCCCTGTCCAGAATCAGAACCAACACAGGAAAGTGCAGACAACCTGCTCACAGGGAAATGCAACTAGCTTTGGTACAGTAGCACGGACCTTTACATTCACAGCTTCCTTTATCTATGGGTGTGAATGCCTCCATCACTCATAAAAGTTCAAACTTTGTAGAAATCCTACTTATGGAAAAGTAGGAGCTTTTTGCTCCCACTCACCTTGTGGGAGTGAACTCCTACTGCAAAAGCCTTTCCTTTATGTAGAAGGCATTTCCCTTGATGAGTTTTCTGTTTGCCATACTTTTGATTTCACAATGTGTCTTCTCTTTCCCGTATGCTGAAATAGTAAATAAAAGCACTTCATTTCCTTGTTCTTTATGGTTTTTGTACTGTGCATAAATATCTATTCTATCTCAGATCTGTCTCCCTCTGAACACTGAACAGTTGTCTGTCTCTTCATACCCAAGCAATGGAGACTAATAATTTCCAGAACCTCCATATTAGGCATTTTTAATCTTGGTAGATGTTGATTTTTTACTTTTTTTATCTTAAGTGAGGGCACTCCTACTCAGAAAAAAAGCATGAAAATCCTTCACACAATATTTGATCAGTACCTACTGCTAGCCCTTGTCTAGATAGATGGGGTTTTTATTAAGATCCATCTGACTTCAAGCAGGCACAACTAAAGGCTATAGCAGGAGAAATCAAGCTGAATTGAGCTCTATGTTATTTTTAAAATAAATTTTAAAGTGTATTTGCAATTATTAAAATATTTTGGGTGAGACTAGCAGAACAAATAAATATATTAAAAACATGAAAATAATTTTACTTGTTAAATGTTTTCTATTAAAAGCTAAGAGATTGGTTTAGGATTGGCTAAGAGATTATCTCATGCAAGAATATAAGGGCTGACTAATATTGATGACACCTCTTTTATTCCTCATAATACAACATATTTGTGTGCACATATAAATTTGTGTAGTTGTAGCCTTCCTTGCTAATATTTAGCAATGCATATATATTCATCGGAATCAGTATAACTGAACACATGCTGAAGAGGTGACAGTATTTCATTTGAATTTAAATGTCTTGTTTTGAATAAGCGGTTATGTTATGGAGCTAAATCAGTCAGCTTAACAACAAAGGGCAGTATGCTGATGAATTATGTATGTTATCTGCATTTTCTGCCTGCTGATAATTGACAGGTATCATGGCACCTTCTACAAACTTCCTGTAATTATATGCTACATATCAAACACTGACTTATGTGTAATGGTCCTCTCCCCACACACACACACAAAAAATGTTTTTATGTTTTATTTAAAGCTTACAGCTTTCAAAATTTTCTGTTTCTCTCACTCTGGTTTTAAAGCTGCTTTGCCACTCAACCCATTCAACAATGTTAAATTAATAATATTTCTTCAGTGTTAGTTTGTCAGAGTTGCTCGTTCAGGCATTTGTTCCATCCTTTTTATTTTGTTGGGTTTGGGAGGGTTTTTTTCGTTAGTTGGGATAAGCCAATATCAAAGAAAATTTACCTTGTAGTTGTTTAAAAGAAATTACCTACTGTTTGCATACTTGTAGTGAAACAGATGTCTCTGTCTTTGATATAAAGTTCCTGTCTTTACTGACAGATATATTTTTGTCATTATGTAACAGCTTCTGGTAGTAATAGGCTAAAAACCCTAGTGTCTTAACAGAGCTGATTAAATAGCTAGTTCCTTCTTGACAGTATGCGTATAATTCCAACTAACTCCACTATAACAAGGATACATTAATTGCATAGCTCTGCAACTGGACTCATTAGATGGTTACCAATTAAATTTAACCAGTACTAGGTATCTTAGCACATGATTCAGAATTACTTTGAATTCAGTGTTCTGTGCCTTGGAATGAAATTAATTTTGCTGAGAATTACTTTAATAAACCTGTAATAATAAAGCTATAATTAAAAAGGAGTATTTTTGTTACCATGCAGGGCTTTTTCTTTATGGTCCTTTAAATACCCAAATTTATATTTTAATCAAAAAACTTACATTCAGTAAATTATATACTGAGTATATGTAAAAAAGCACTACTAGTATATCATAGAATCACTGAATGTTAGGGGTTGGAAGGGAGCTCTGGAGATCACCAAGTCCAACCGCCCTGCCAAGCAGGACCATAGAATCTAGGGCAGGTTACACAGGAACGCATCCAGACAGGTCTGGAAGGTCTCCAGAGAAGGAGACTCCACAACCTCCCTGGGGAGCCTGTTCCAGTGCTCTGTAACCCTCACAGTAAAGAAGTTCCTCCTCATGTGGAGATGGAACTTCCTGTGCTCTAGCTTGCAACCATTGCCCCTTGTCCTATTGTAGGGCACAAGTGAAAAGAGGTTGCCTCTCTTTTCACTGTGGAAAAGTTCCTCACTTTCTATCATTGCATCTTTGATAGTATTCACTACAAGAAAAGCTCACAAAGCAAAGCCCTAGCAATTACAGAAAGAGTTGTGCAGAAAGAAAATTAGATAACTATCTCTTTTGTTCCCATTAATTTAGACTTTTTTTGTCAGCCTCTTCAAAAACCAAGACTTATATTCTTATCCTGTGTCATTGACTAAGTTGGTTCTGAGACACATACCATAGTGAAACAAGTGATTGGATACACCTATTTCTCATTGAATTAGAATAAACTGTTATATACCTTTATAAGGCCCCTTTCATCAAAAAATACTTCAACTTTCAAAATATGACACTCTGGGACTCTTGTAGGTGACAGCCTGTGAGCAGTCAGTGATGGCAAAGGAAAGGTAATGTATTACCACCAGCTACTAACATCCCTTGTTCTTTGCTGAACTGAAAGGCAGAATTTCAGGAAGGGGAAAAAAATTACACTATTTTTTCTCTAAGGCATGATTTTTGGCAAAGATATCAGGATATAGGACTTGTCTATCTCAAGAGCTCTAAACACCTAAATACAGATAAACAAGATAAAGAGCAGGTTGCAGATCTTTTAGCAGTTGCTGGTAAATGCTTATACGAACAATCATCAATGACATACAAAAATCCAGTTTTCAAAGACTTAGCATTCATCTGAAGTAAACACAAAATTCACAGGAACATGTGGAGGCACTCTATGAGGTTGAGTGCTAATATTATTTCTACTGCAGCATTGGGGCCTTATAGGTGATTCTGCGGATAAAAACAGTGTCTGAACTGTTTTTAAATGGGCCTTTAGGCAGAAAGTTATGAGGAACAGCAACAATGATTTAAATAGAAATGATCGTGCTCCATCTCCAGTTTATTTTACATTGCCACCAATGCACCTAACACTTTTGAACGAGGTTCTGTTTTCTAGCTGCTGCTTATCCAGCTTTGCCCGAAGCAGCACAGATGTCTCCAGAAGCTTTCCAGATGATCTCAGATGTATCTGCAGGAGGAACTCAGGGAAGTGAGGAAGCAGTGTCCCGGGGATGTACAACAACCGCTTTCAGAGAGGAAGTGGCAAATCAAAGACATTTCCATAGGCAGGCTTACTTAGCCTCCTAAAGTGAAGGTTAGGAGACGGTTGGATTACTTTTGATAAAAACAAAATGTGAATGTCTTCCACTCTGTACCATTGTAAAGAATAATCAAACATGAAAACAAAACAGGCTCAGTGATCCCTTTTCATCTTTTAACAGTCTCCTCACCTGTCAATCTGCTTTACATAGCCTGATTTGTTTAGGGCTAAATAACACACCACTTTCATCACAGGAGTGGCACATATTGAGGCAAGTAATCTTATGAAATTAACAGGACTACTCCTTTAATTAAGGAGTTCAGAACAAGACCTTGGCAAAGACATTTTCTTGTCTGTGAACATTCGCATCCAAAAGTGCTTACATAAGGGCTTATTATTACGTTAGAGTAGTGTTACTTGTTTTTTTTTTCTTGTGGTGGTGGGCCCCATTACCTCCTATCGGGGCACTCAACAGCTTTCATCTCCCAGACCTTCCATTATAATGCTGTCAGAAGAGAGTGTTACATACCCTCCTACCACAGGATTGCAGGCTGCAGGGTTGTGGAGAATTTGGCTCGTTGGTCAGCCTCTGGAAAAGCAGTAAATGAAGGAGCCACATTGCCAACCTACAGATGCTGTGTCTAAATTGAGCTTTCCCATGCAGGTGAACTGCAGCTGGAGAGAATGGCTGTCTGCTCCATGGACTGGTGTGTAGAGTGTTCCAGTGCTATCCTGTCAGCTGCAAGGAGATTCTAGCAGGGGTTACACCTATATCATTTTGTGGGTAGGCCTTCAAAGGGTGAATTGAAAACACACTGGCCTCTACTTGCCTCTAGAGAATAAGCACCTAATTTCTGCTTATTTTGGCACTTGAATCTACCAACAAAAAAGTCCCACTGTGGCAAAATAGGCTGTCGTTCTTATAGCAGGCTGACTTGACGAATATAGTTGCAAAGCTTGTTTTGCAATTCAAACCTTGTCAAACCAAATCCAACATGATTTTCCTGGATAAATCCAATTACAATGTAAATACTGAATCAGAATGTATTTTCTGTAATTACCAAACAACTCTGTAAAAATGTTCTTAAAGTAGGCCAAATTGCCTCTCTTAGCCTGTCAGCCCTCTGTGCCTCACCAGGGGCACCTTGCTGGAGCAGTGCTGTGCTTGGCAGATGAGGCAGGAGGTCAGCCTGCCTGCGTAAAGCCCCCAGCTTTGGGCTGGCTTGCAAGCTGCGGTTCTCCACTCAGCCCTAATGCTGCTCTGGTGGGAGAAGGGATTCCTGACAAGCTGGTGCCTAATGGAAATGGACATCTCTTCTATCCTCCTTTTTTCATTTGAAGTCCTCTCCTAGCTGGATATGCTTCTATCAGATCAGTCAAGGCATCAGCAGACTTTGCTCTCTGTTACTACAAAGATAGCAATATTTTAAATTATGACAGCAATTCATTGTATGTTTCTATTTAATTTTAAAAAAGAAACCAAATAAATATTTTTAATCTATATAAAAATGTCCATAGGTAAGTGGTGCAAGTTTCTTCTTCATGTAAAGCTGGCAGACATGTTTTCAGCATTACTAATTCTGACAAGAATTCTGATGAAAAAAAGCATATTTTTTTTTTTTTTAACAATTGTTTTTCTGATTAGCTGGCCACCTTGATGTCTGTAGTATCTTTGGGTTTGTAGGATCTGATTTTCAAGTGAGTTGCAACTTGAAGGGCTCAAATAATT
This sequence comes from Eurystomus gularis, assembly GCA_013400335.1. Lineage (NCBI taxonomy): Eukaryota > Metazoa > Chordata > Aves > Coraciiformes > Coraciidae > Eurystomus > Eurystomus gularis. Next base: position 18,366 of record VZZY01003559.1, on the reverse strand, counting down.
CATAACAACCCCCTCAGGTTTGCAGCATTACTGTTTACCCCAATTAAAATAACAGGGTTCCAAGCCAGGGCGAGGGTCTCACAAATAACAACTGCTGCAAACAGTCCTTCCAAAATGACTGGGTTGTGCACAGGAGTGAGTACATGTTCAGCACACCAGGTGGAAACATTTTTGGGGAAAGCTTTTTTCCATCTAAAGATAACAATTGGTTAAACAAATGTTTCCCAGCAATGTCACAGTCCTGACAACAGCAACAACAACAGAAACATGAACATCATCCCCAGGCCAGGAGGGATTTAGTGGGTTGAGAACAAAGGGGATGCCCCCACACTGGTGGGTTGTATCAGGAACAGAAGGCTTTACCCACCCTCCTGGCCAATGTCTGGACCACAAAACCACATTCTGTCACTCTCGTATTCCTGCTAGCAATATTCCACTTTAGAGAAATAATCAAGAGCTGCCTGGGCTGCAGGCAAGAGGCTCCCGCTGGCCTCACAGGCGGGTGCCAGGCCCAAAGCCCCCACAGGGCAGTGAGGCTGGTCCACTTTTGTCCTCCATGCCTGGAAGTACCAGCACTTCTGAAGAACCAGTCACTGCGGGATCATCTCACTTCTCTTTTCTCCTTTCACTGGGAAGTGTAATTTTACACTTTCTCTTTAAAATGTGAAAGGAATTATCTGGTGCTAGTATAGAAGTAAAAGACATTTTGAGTTTTTCCATAGACAAAGTTGTTGTTTTCCAGCCAGACTCAACAGGACGAAAACACTGGAAGGCCATTGATAAGGCTGAGGATTTTCTGGAATTCTCCAAGCTGAGATCAGATGCCCATTGTGTTTTTAATGCCAAATTTCACTTTAACAAAACAAAAAGGAAAAGAAACAAGCTCCCTATCTCCAAGATGTTTCCACCAATGCCAGTAACTGTCCTTCTGCTGATGATGCTTAGACTAGGAATTTATGTATCATTGTATTTCAAAGATGTACTTGAAATATTTAATGTTACAACTTCCTGACTAATACAGACTGTACTTGTCTAGAGCTGTTTCTACAGTACACTTTTGCAGCACCCAATTACCCCAATTGCTTCAGGATAATTTGTGGAAAATTTCACAAACGCTGCATTAGCCCTGATTTTTACAAGATCTTATCAGAATCGAAACAAGAATTCATTAAACAAACATACAGTATCTTTATGCCAGTTTTGTGTACCACTTCTCATTCTATACCAAGTAAAAGTTCCACATTTCTATTTCATCCGTATCTGTCATATCAATAAAACAATAGTCTTATAACCCAGTAAATATGTAAAAGCATGGAAAATTGTACTAAGATACGTGTGACTTAGGCATGAAGAATGGAGAAAAACCTTTAATAAAACAAGGAGATCATTAAAGGCATCAAATAAATTACTGTATTTCCTTACTTTTGATGTCATCGACTAAAGAGTGTCCCAGTTCTCTGATGAGACAATGGAGGAACAGATTGTGCTTCACTGACACATTTCAGGTTTGTTGTTATTTTTAATGGTAGAAAGGCTGAAACAAGGGCAGGGAACTGAATCAAACAATTGCAATGATGAAAAAAAAAAACAACTTCTTTCTTCTGGAAAGAAGAATAATGATGTGCTCATCAATGAGAACCTGCAAGTGAAACTGTTATTCGAGCAGGCAGAGATGAGACAGAGCAGTACAGTTAGAAACAGCGGCAAGGCAAGTTTAACATCATTTTGTTATCAATTTTAGTACTTGGAAGATCCAAAGCACAACATTAGTATTTAAAGAATCCATTCAATTTTAGCTTGAAGAAGTGGGGAGAGCCCAGGCACTAGTCAAGGACTTTGCCCAACAAGTACAAAAAGGCTTAACATAGTTTAGGGGGAAAAGTGCTGAATGCACTGGTTGGGCAGTGGGATGGGCACTGAGGAGGAAAAAAAAGCATACCAGGAAAGAGGACCACAAGCAGAAACGCTCAGGGTAGTGTGACTTTGCCCAAGACACTCAGTGAAGGCAAAGACAGCCTGGATCACACTCCAGATGACTGCGAAGGAAGTAACATTGCTTCTTCTTGGTCATCTCTTGCACACGCCCCAGCACTGATGCTTGCCTGGCACACCTACTGGCACACTGGATGCTGTGCTACCAACCAAATGACTGTCACAGAATCACAGAATCACAGAATCATTATGGTTGGAAAGGACCTCCAGGGTCATCAAGTCCAACCTTCTCCTAGCATCACTCTAACCACTACACCATATCCTCTCTAACCACTACACCATATCCTCAAGCACTGCATCTATTCGTTCTTTAAACACCCCCAGGGATGGTGACTCCACCACCTCCCTGGGCAGTCTATTCCAGTGCCTAACTACCCTCTCAGTGAAGAATTTCTTCCTAATATCTAATCTAACCCTCCCCTGCCGCAACATGAGGCCATTTCCCCTCGTCCTAGCATTACTAATTTGAGAGAAGAGACCGACACCAGCCTTGCTACAACCTCCTTTTAGGTAGTTGTAGAGGGTAGTTGTAGAGTTGTAGACTGTCCATGCACCTCAAGCACTTAGAGTGTGAGTTCCAGAGCTACACTGTATCACTGTACACTGTACACTGTATCAAGGCATTAATAAAATGAACAGGCAAGACTGATGCATATCATAGCCATCTTAAGGATTTTTTAAAAATGAGCTTGCAGTTTCATTTCAGCCTTACTTCATTCAAGCATTGTTAAAAGCTCAAAAAAATTTACACATATATACTGAAAATTTTGCCATCAGGGCCAGCTGAACATTTTGAGTAATGCAGACAAATTGTAACTGAACCTATAACTACAGTGTTTCAAGCTGTAACAGATCCTACCTAACTGTGCCAGCTGATAGCAACTAACAGGTGAGAGGGTTCTTGTCTGCTGTGCAAACCCTGCTCACTTATTTTCCCTTTAGTTTCACCCCTCACAATCCTTGCACTAAAGACTGTTATAAATGTCATAAATGTTTAATATCTACAGGATAAAATCATATAATAGAATCATTGAATATTTTGGGTTGGAAAAGCCCTCAAAGATCATCTAGTTTCAAACCCCCTGCAATGTCAGGGACACCTTCCACTACACCAGGTTGCTCAAGGCTCCATCCAATGTGGCCTTGAACACCTCCAGGGATGGAACATCCACAACTGCCCTGAGCAACCTGTGTCAGTGTCCCACCACCCTCAGGGTAAAGAATTTCCTTCTAATTTCCAATCTAAATCTACCCTCTTCCAGTTTTAAACCATTACCCCTCGTCCTAACACTACAAGCCCTTGTGAAAAGTACCTCCCCAGCCTTCTTATAGGTTCCCTTCAGATACTGGAAGACTGCAATAAAGTGTCCCTGGAGCCTTCTCTTCTTCAGGCTGAACAAGCCCAATTCTCTCAGCCTGTCTTTGTAGGAGAGGTGCTCCAGCCCTCTAATCATCTTTGCAGCCCTCCTCTGGACCCTGTCCAACAAGTCCATGTCCTTCTTGTGCTGGGGGCTCCAGAGCTGGATGCAATACTCCAGGTGGCATCTCACAAGAGTGGAGCAGAGGGGCAGAATCACCTCCCTCAACCTACTGGCCATACTTCTTTTGGTGCATCCAAGGGTGTGGTTGGCATTCTGAGGGCTGAACTGGCACACTGCTGGCTCATGTTGAGCTCTTCATCCACCAGCACCACAAAGTCTCTCTTCTCAGAGCTGCTCTCAATCCACTCCTTGCCCAGCCTGTATTTGTGCCTGAGATTGCCCTGGCCCAGGTGCAGGACCTCGGACTTGGCCTTGTTGAACTTCATGAGGTTGGTATGAGTGCACCTCTCTAGCCTGTCAAGGTTCCTGTGGATGGCATCCCTTCCCTCTGGTGTGTAGATCACACCACACAGCTTGGTGTCGTCTGCAAACTTGCTGAGCCTGCACTCAATCCCGCTGTCCATGTCACTGACAAAGATGTTAAACAGGACCAGCCCAGTACCAATCCCTGAGAGACACCACTTGTTACCAGCCTCCACTTGGACATCAAGCCATTGATTGCTACTCTCTGAGTGCGACCATCCAGCCTATTTCTTATCCACTGAGTGGTCCAGCCACCAAGTCCATGTCTCTCCAATTTAGAGAGCAGGATGTTGTGTGGGACAGTGTCAAAGGCTTTGCTCAGGTCCAGGTAGATGACATCTGTTGCCCTTCTCTTATCCAGTGATGCTGTTACTACATTGTAAAAGACCACAAGATTTGTCAGGCAAGATTTGCCCTTGGTGAACGATAGGATAGGGTAGGATAGGATAGGGTAGGATAGGATAGGATAGGATAGGAGCTGACATTTTGGTATTTATTTGTGTAGTCTGTGATGTTAACTCTGATTTTGACCCACAGGTTCTGTTATACTATAAAACACTATAGTGACATGGTGGATTGGAGTTTGACTTGAGGAAGGGCTGCAGCATGTAGCCAGTGCCCCAGCCTGGCCTTCTCAGCTTTGCTTTGGCCTTTAGGTATGAAAAGATCTGCAAACTTATGCAAGATAATCATTCTTATGAAAAAAAAATCTTCCTTCTCCTTTTGGTTAGAGATTTTTAGAACACTCCTCAGAGAAAACAAAAATATATATACAGTATAAAACTACTGCTGTAGATGAGAAAAGTGTTTCTTTAATAGTTAAAAACAATGTAAATCATCCCAGAATTAAAATTCTACCCCATTTCAGCAATCCTTTCTTTGCCTGCACTGCAGGCTCTGATGCTACTAAGCAGCAGCACCCATTTAGGATCAGGTATGCCTGTTGTATGTGTCATAAGCATAGTCTTCTAACAATATTGCAAATTAATTAAAAAACCTTATATACTATGTTTTAAGAGGGAAAAAAATGTTTGTTTATCTCTGCATCACTGACATATGAGAACCAGCCTAAATTCACCTTCAATAAATACATTGTTTAAATACAGGTGTTCTGGTCTGAATCATATTAACCTACAGAGATTTAGTTTTAGTGCATCATCTTACCAGCATTTCAGCAGCAAAATGTGGTCTAAAACACTAAATAATTTCCATTTGTTAACCATCAACCAGTTTCATGATACCTAATGAACAGAAAAGCTTCTTAAAGTGTGTTGGTTTTTTTTTTAGCAAGAGAGAGAGAGAGAAAAGTTCTTGACTTGGGATGGGTCACGGGGAGTCCTGACAGAAGATCCAAATGACAACAGATATAATTATTCCACAAAGGTTTGGCTTTTGACTTCTATTTTTTTCTCCTGACAGTAGCAAAGAAGGGAGAACTGACTAATTGTCTCTTTTTTTCCTGTTCAACACTGGATTTGTTGGTAAGGAAACTAGAATTTTATAAATAAAATAAAATAAAATTAAGAGGCAAAGCCTGATTGTGTATAAACGTGGTGTTGAACTGATGCACAAGCTAGTGCTGGAAGAACCTTAGGCATCCTTCCTATGACCCATCATAATTAATAACATTTTCTATTTAATAAACAGGTGGTGGTTGGTTTGTGCTAGATCCCAGGCCCACTTCACCCTTGGATGTTGAAATAATGTGGATGTCAATCCATGTATGTTGCTCCAAACCTTACAGCGCTAGAGCATCTCAGTGTCTTTTGTCTTTCTTGTCTAAGTATACATATTTCATAAACAGTTACATGCTCCTTCTTTCAAGTTTGAAAATCATCAATATCCACCTAAATGTGCAATCACAGTAGTAAATTAACAAGTGAAATGAACTGTTTGGTCTATATGAGAAACAAGTACGTACTCTATTACTCTGAAGAGAAAGATTTCAATACTATATTTCTCACTCTATCACTTGGTGTTACCCTTCTCAGGTTCTGCTTTGCCAGAAATGTGGTGGGATGTCCATGGGACCTTGGACTTCTAAAGACCAAGTACACAAACAGCTCATTCTGGAGCAACAGAAAGTCCTTATCTGAAGCGGACCAAGGATATGAGTTCACCCACACTGCTGGTCTGCCAAGGCTTGCAGAGTACATGGTATCTGGCTGTATCCCAGCACACACTGTAATCAGTCAATGGAGAACAAGATTGGGCATCCTTGTCCTCTTTCTTACAGGGATTTTAAACCCCATTGTTGCAATTTTTAGGCTTTTGCAAGCTGCATAACATGCTATTAGAATACGCAGTTACATTTTTTTTCCTAGTGTCATGTTTCTTTGCATAAATACAAATACCAGGTGCCATACATGTTGCAGCACTGGTTTATATTTGCATGGTAATTGCCTAAGCAAATTACAGTGCATGAGTAAGCAGAAGGGGAATGGAAAGAGGACTCCTCACCTGGATTAAAGCTTTCCATTGCCTGTGTGACATGTTTTTATCCCTGTGCTTGCCTTAGCATTGGATCTTGCTGATCCAAAAGCATGACACTTAATTACGTGGTGCTATCAGTTTGCTGAGGTCCCCACATCACTGGCTATGTGGGAGCACTGGAAGTCAAGAAGCAGCTGACTGCACTCGTGACTGAAAGCACCAGCTCTCTCTATTTCCACCATAAAAATTCATCTCAGTCTGCACAAGTTGAATTCACAGCTTACACTTCCCAGTGCCTGTAATCATGAGAACAGAGGTAAAGAAACCTCTAGGATTACTAATTTCTTAAGCAGAGATAGGAAGGTGTTCTACCTAAAAATAAGATGGATCCTCAAATCACCTCTGTTATTGGACAAGGAGCAGAAGAGGTGGGAAGAGAGTTTAGGGGAAGAGAGATTGGAGCTATGCAGAATGCTTCAGTTTTTCCACTGCCACTTGGTCATTGCTGAGTTTTGTAGTGATAACTACAAGTTTGGGGCCACTGCTGAATGTGGGTAACACTCCCAGAAAATTACTGCTGTTGGTGCGGCAACCCTAAAAAGACTTCCACTTCATTTTAACCCCAAGGTTTAAGCCATTGTAAGTCATGTTGGCCAATACCAAATTAGTGTCACTGATAATGGTAGCAATATTCATATCACAATAAAGAGGTCTCGAATGATGATCCAATATATCGCTTTACAATGTTTTCAAAATTCTTTTCAGTAGCATTTTACCTGTTTGAATACACTATTTTACATATCTCTAGAGCTGCATCAATAAAGCCCTAATATTCTACCTCTCCAAATGTCTTTCAGATATTAAAAAAAAACATAATATATGTATCACAGATAGCAAACATTTAATGTTCTCTCTTGCCACTGGTTCACTCTGACTCCAGCCAACATTTATCTCTGTTATTCTCTTGACACTGTTCTGTTATGAGGCTTAAAGTATGCCTGCTACTTCACTGTGTGGGAATAGATTGAAAAACAGACTAGGGGAAGGAATAATATCTCTGTAGTGATAATAAGCACAGCCTTGGATGCAGCCAGAGTCAAGATTAGCAGATGCATGCGCTCCTAGTCACGCTGCAGAAGGGAGCTTATGCAGTTGGGCTCACTCTGAGATCCTTACCACTATCAGGAATAAAGCATTCACAACTCTGCCCCAAGTTTTGTGTTTTATTTCATTTCTCAATTACCACTTTTGTTGTTGAATTTGCCAATGAAGCTTAGAGGTGGGAATGGGGGAGCCCACAGGAGCTGCAAAGTTGTCACAGAAACTGAAGAAGTGGCTAGAGAGTGTCCACAAGAGAGGGAGGGAGGCTGAAGAGCTGTGGGAGCTGGTGGAGTGGCCTGCAAAGGAGCAATGAGAAAAACTCCAGAAAGGATTTCATAGCCAGGGGCTTGATGGGGAGTGATGAAGTGGAGAAAGAGAGGTAATATCAAGCAGGCTGATCTAGAAACCATTTGGTCTCAAATGTGCTCTGACACCCTCGCTAAGATAAGCAGAATGGTTCAGATGGCTGACTACATGCCTAGGAATGCCCAAGATATTCTCACCGTATGGTACACACAGTCCTAATGAAAGCCTAGGGCAGTTTGTTATTAGCTTGCTTGTGCAAAACATACAAGACACCCACTGACACGTAAATATTGCACCCTGGAGTTGGAGAATTTTCTGACTTCCAGTAGCTAGTCTATCACTACCAACATCACTTTTCATGCATTACACATTCTGACACATCTAAGGAAAGTTAAGCAAAACTACTACAACTTACTGAAAAGTCATACTCTCAGGTTGTCATCAGAGTGCCTTGTTAAATCTTTGACTTGCTTAGAAGACTAGAAATGTGTTAAAAATGCATTCAGACTTAATTAGATATGGTATTCCTCTTATACAGAACAAACCTCAGATCTGTGTGCTCACATGAACATACAAAATGTGGTATCTTTTCAAATCCTTCTTTTTTAAAAATATCCTCTTAAATGTGTTTCTTTTATCCATCACTTGGCATAGTTAGCTATCAGTGGTAGGCAGTATGCTCTGCTGTAGCTTATTTCCCTTGAGAAAAAAAACCAGAAGGATCAGGGCCACCCATGTCTAATACATTTTTGACAAAAGCAGTTTTGAGGAGTGAGGCTGCTCTCTCATCCCATGCTCTCTCACATTACCCCCACTTTTCCTGCTGTGAATGTTCTTCCAAATGGTTAGGTGGGCTCTGCTTAGTGCATCATTTGTTATCCCAGGTCTCTCCATGAATAATAGGGAACAAACTGTAAAGTGCATAGGTTGCAAAGTGACTCCTCTTCCTTTATTAGTTATAGATGCAAGCAAGGACACCCAGAGTTCCAAATTAAAGCCTATACCTTCAGCAGAGCTGTTCACATGAAACCTCCTCTGAGTCTCAGACAAAAAGTTCAACTATTGACGAGAAAATATCAAAGCAAAGTCCATACATGAAAGAAGCTGTTTCCTGGTCCAGCCAGCTCCGCACAACTGTCTTTAGGAGGCATATCCACCAGCTCTTCCTTAGCAGTCCTGAGTAGCTCCCCTTCTTGGAAGCCATCTTCTGCATATCTCCCCTGGCAAGAGGATAAATCCATTCTCCTCTCCTTGAGTTTGGCAGAAAGACTCTCTCATTAGCCACTAAAACAAGACATGTTGATGAGGAACAGTCTTTTTTCTTCTGTGACTACTAGTTATAGATATAACTCTGTGTGCAGAGCTGATATCTCACACGTGAAGATAACAGTACTCCTACCCAGCCACAATCCTGCTGGATACCTTCAGTCCCTTCACTGTGTAAGACCAAAGTTATGGCTACCAGCACGAAGCGAACAGGAAAAAAACCAGTATCTGACAGTTCATTAAATTATGTTGTGGAACAGCAGTAGGATTTTACATGCAAACAAACTTTAATCAAGTGTAGAATTCCTGATGTATGACCTCTGATATCTAAACTACACCTCCTGAAAGCTTAATTTATGAAGGTCATGAAACCAAAAAGAAAACCCACTAAACTTTTACTGGCTTACCTTTGGGACCATCTAACAGCTTCAGTCACAGACCCTTATCCACAGGAATTCTTGTTATAGCCCCAGTTGAGTTCCTCTCTGTGACTAGTCATGGGACTGCTGTATTGGATCTGTCTTTTGTTTTACTTGCTTTCAAGCCAGCTCAGCTCGAGTTGCACCAAGCAATGTCTAAGCCTTCATGTGCCTTCATGGACTTTCCTCAGGTGCAGGCGTGCTTTCTCGGGGTTATGCAGTCAATGACATAGCTGTTCCAGTTCCCAATTTAATCCTCTGAGGACTACGTGATAGGTAGAGTATTAACAGCCCTCAAAACCAAACTTTTTACCATGCCATCAGCCATTTCACTTTTAGGTAAAAAAACATGAAAGCTAAATGCTGGGCAAAAATAATAAATGTCTTTTTGAGGATACTCAGTACATCTGAGCAGTACAACTCTTTCTGTCCACCCATATTTGTGCTCACTCTTACAGTCTGGCCATGATGATGATTACTTCTCCTCCTTTGCTGGATGTTGCCATTCTCTTTCTTCTTTTAAACTTGCTCACCAAGAGTGCTAGTAGTCTGCAGCTGGTACCCTTATTGCCCAGGCAAGACAGCTCTATTAGTTATTACACTTAAAGGGATATCTCAGTTTCTCAGACAGTCTTTCCTTTCCTAATATAAAACGGACAATTCAGGTTGATTCCCTGAAAATAATGTGGAGTTTGTAGAATGGAATAAATGTGCATTGCAAGGTTCCCTGGCTCACCACTGCCAGGGCTCCCTTTGCAACCTGGGTTACACATGAGCCATGTGCATTGCCTTGCCCAATATGCAGCAAAGAAAAACTGCTCAGAGAACAACCACCAGGTGCCCAGTGCATATTCTTTGTACTATCTTTGAGGAACAAGAAACTGTGTCCACATAATTAAGGAAACCGTGGCACATTCAGTCTTACTCTGGCCCTACATCTCATGTTTGCCTGTTTTATCTCTTAAAAAATAATTATGACTACATGTTCTATTCACTGGTGTATTTGTTTTGTTTTATCAAACCTGTTTTTCTTGTTACAACAGCATGTGATCCATCAACTATTTAATACAATTAAGAAAAAAAACAGTAACTCTGCAAGTAAAGCTGTGCACACATTCCAAGGCTGTGATAATATCACAAGTAATGAGAGCTTTACTTTTTTGAGAGAGTATCGTTTTGACAGAATGACTGGGTGTGGTGCCTTTGGGTTAAAAATGGATTTTGCAGGGGTTTTTGGATACATCTTTTTATTCCCTTGCTTGCATTTTTAAGATAAGAAGGAAGCTTCCTAATGCCAAATGCTGCATCTAAACATGTGACTAATGACACCAGAGAAAAGCAGTGCTACTGCTGATAGGAAGAACAAGTTCTGAGAATGAACATTTCCAGAATCACCCCTGCATGCACATTTTGACAGCCTGATGGTATTTAAATTGCTTATTCTAAAAATGTTTGTCCCAAAGTTCCCTTATTAGGCAACATGAAGTGACTGCATTTCATTTGATTAAAGATCTCCTGTTTGCTTTCCAATACAGTTTGGAGCAAGGAAATTTGACCCACTTGGGCTGACCTCCAAGGTGCAGCTCTCCTGTTTTGCAGTACTGATGGATTTCCAAAATAACTGTATGTTCTATCTCATCCTAAGGTCTCTTCCATACCTGACGGATCAAGAGATATATTTCAGTGTTTTTATCTCAGCTGAATGCATTGAGGAAAATACCTGCATAATAATTTCAAGGCCTAGCATTTGTTGTTTAAATTAATGGGGCCTTATTTAAAGTTGTGTTTCAAAATTACATAACACTTGTGTTTCTGTCTCTTTTCCTTCCTGGCTTTTGCATGCCAACTAACTTATTGCTATGGCACAGAATACACCCCATCTGTCACAAACATTTTTTAACAGAGTCTAAGCTGAATGTTGAATGAAGCCATGCCTTATGTAGAGGAGTTTTAATTATTCTTGGTCTGTGGAAGAGGGGAGTAAGGCCAGAATGAGGAAGACTGGGTTGTCAGGAAGATAGCTGGAGGGAATTAGAATATATCATTACCTAAGGGAGTGGTATCCTCAGTCTTCATCTACTTTCATTCTCTCACTAGACACATCAAATGACAGTGCTGTAGGGCTTAAAAAAATTGGGGCAAAGCTGGGGCAGCGGGTGGCTGATAATGACAGCCTGTCTAAATGTCTGAGTGGCAGACAAGTGGAGGGAAATAAGTTTGCGGTATGGGCTAGCTAAGGTGGAGTGATAATGTATTTGGTTTTTATCTACTTTCTTTCCTGAGCAGGATTTGGCAGCTGGTTAAGCTGGCTAGCTCTACATGAGCTTCACAATGATGTTTATTACATTTTTTGCTAAAAAAAAAAAGAAATTTGGCAATCATCTCAGCTTGCCCACAACTGATTATTAGTATATGGAACACAAGAATGAATGACTTGAATGACTCTTGCTTTATTGGCAGAAGCAAGAGGCAGCCACAGTGTGATTTCTTTCCATACCTCCTACAAGGGACCCAAGTTAGGAGTCCACTGCAGATGGAATTACTGAAGGTAAAGGAGAAGCTCTCCAGGAAGGCATGTAACTGCAGTCCTGCCAGCCTCTCCTATGAAAAAAAACATGTCTATTCCATGCCTGTCTTGCTATTTACACATGGAAATCTATTTCCTACTCCCTAGCCAAATCTGACATGTGTTCCTCTAGCTCATTCAGCTCTTGTGGCACAGGCATACATGCTTGGCAAAATAGCCACAAGCAACCTGCAGAATCCTTAGTGATCCCACCCCAAGCCCTGTGAGGTCAGGAGGTGATGGTTCCCCCAGCCCAGCTAGGAGCCCTGGCACTTCCCATTGATTCTTTTGGGAGATGAGGTGTCTCATCAGGTCAGGACTTTGCTTCCCTGCCCAGCCTTGATGGTTACAATGAGCTGGCAAGGGAGGGGTAAAATAGTGCTACACCCTCACTTTAGCTTGACTTAAAAAAATCTTTACCATTTCCAGTGAAAGAGATGGAAATAGAGAAGATAGAAAGGTGAAGATCGCACACATGGAAGGGTGGGGTTGCTCTTACCCAGCTGTGTGTATTTAAAAGTTAGGCATTTAGCTGGGGTAGTCATAAGCCTCCACCTATAGACAAAGGAGAGAAACAGACACTTCCAGAGACACATTCATGCAATCTGAGACAGATATCTAAAGACAGCACCTCTGGCAGGTGATTCTAGCACTTTCTCCATATACTAGAGAGGGAGTCTAGACAACTGAGTGACCAACCTTCAGATGGAAAAAAAATAGGTGAGATGAGTTCAATACAAGATAAAAATAAACATGGACATCAAAGATTTCTTTGGATACCATCCCCCAGCTGTTCTTCTACAAAGTTAATGTTGTTGATTTTTTCTCTTTTTTTAATGTTATGAAGCCAAATATTTATTTAGTAGTGAAACAGGTCAAACCAGCTATTATAGATTTGCCTGTTGATTAGCAGCAGTTTTGTTATCGCATAAGACAACTAATGCACCATTCCCATCCTGTGCCATGGTAGCCTTTTAATAAAAGTCCATCCCAGATATCATAGAGCCCACGACATCTCAGGGGAAGACTCACAAAGGTTTCTTTCTTGTACTCCCTGCTGTTAAGCAGACAACAAAGAATTGTTCAGACATAAAGGTGGTCGGCCACATATAAATATACAAGTGTGTAGCATATAGACTCTTTGAATTTACCCACCACTCCAGATTTCCAAATTACTTATCTATGACAGTAGTCAGCCAGTAATTCCTTACCAAAAAAACTGTTTGTAAAATGCTCACCATCAATAGTCTTAATTTCTGCCATCCTGATTACACATCAGGTGACACTGCATCTATTCCCTGAATAGATGCAAGAACACACACAGTGTAAGATCTGCATTTCTTTCCTGGTCTAGGATTAATGTATGCAAAGACAAAAAGGAAAACAAAGAGCAAAATGATATATCCTTCCCTAAACACACCACAGTCAATATAAGAAAAAAAAAAGAGACAATAACTAGGCACAGAGGGGAGTACTCGAAAAATGGCAATAATGGACAGCTAGTCAGACAGTGCACATTGCACATCTGCAGCCTGGCTTATTCAGGCCTCTGCAAAAGTCATGGAAGAAAAGAGCTTGATGGAGACAAGCTGGCATTCTGCAGAGGCTTGCAGCAGGCTCCAGAGCATCAAGGCAACACAGGCTTTCTCAAAGCCAAACATGAAGTCCTCTCCTTCAGAGAAAGGAGAAGGTTCAGCAGAGCGATTCGAAAAAGGCATTCCTTGTTCCCATAGTAAGACTGTCAACTCAGCAAAGGATACAATTTAAAATATATCCTTCTTGTCTTGGCAGCCCAGCTTTGGCAGTTCTCCTCTCAGCTGCCTTCCACAAATCCCACTCCAAGGTGCCAAATTTCCAGCATGCCCATGGATCAGATTTGGATGTTAGAAATGCCATTGGGTGCCTACAACTCAGGAACTGTCCCTGCTTATTGTAGGGGGGGTTGGACTAGATGACCTTTAGAGGTCCCTTCCAACCCAATACATTCTATGATACAATGATTCATATGATAACTATGACCTTCAGCATTATAATGTTCAAGTGTCTTTTTGGCTAAAGACCAAAGACGCTCAAGGTCCTCATAGAAAAAGAAACAGAGAGGCTGTTCACATACATTTTATCTCACCATAGGACAACTCTTTCTAGGCTGCCTCAGATCATGCCCTGCCAGTTTCCAGTCTGTAGCACACTGGATGCTTCACCCACCCCATTCTAAAGAAGGGGAAAAAAGACTCCAGTTTTACAACAAGATGCACAGGGCAGAGAAGACAAAGAACAAGGGCCAAAGGTACACAGAATTCAAGCAAGCCATACTACTGAGTGCAAGCGACCCTAAAGGACTCCCTTACAGGAGATCACTGCTAAACAGAGCAGTTTAGATTTGGAGAGGAAAGGCATTAGGACTAGCTTGACTGCTTAGCATTAGCCTACACTTGTGGCATGGTGGGGAGAAACTGTAGCTCATTGCCCTACCTCATTATCCCTATCTGCTAACCTCCTGTCCTCCATGGCCTAGTGACATTGGTGGCTCAGGCTGGAGGAGTGGGAGTGAGGTCCTAGTGGCTCATGAGGGGCTCATATGCTTTCTACAGACTTGGTGCAAGGGTTTATTTGCTTCAGATATAGCTTAATATTCAATCTTTGCAGTAATTAGAGAGAATAGAAATATCTATAAGAAGAAAACAAGGAAGCCACAAACATCTGCTTCAAGGTAGAAAGGCTCTACAGCGGGCCCTGGACAGGCTGGATCAATGGGCTGATACCAACTGTAAGAGGTTCAAGAAGGCCACATGCTGGGTCCTGCACTTGGGACATAGCAACCTCATGCAACGCTACAGGCTTGGGGAAGTGTGCCTGGAAAGCTGTCCAGCAGAAAGGGACCTGGGGGTGCTGATTGACAACCGGCTGAACATGAGCCAGCAGTGTGCCCAGGTGGCCAAGAAGGCCAATGGCACCCTGGCCTGTATCAGAAGCAGCATGGACAGCAGGACCAGGGAAGTGATGCCTGTACTTGGCACTGGTGAGGCCACAACTCAAGTACTATGTTGTTGTGGGCATCTCAATACAAGAAAGATGTCAAGGTGCTGGAGGAGGTCCAGAGAAGAGCAACAAAGCTTGTGAAGAGTCTAGAGCACAAGTTTTATGAGGAGTGGCTGAGGGAACTGGGGCTGTTTAGTATGAAGAGAAGGAGGCTGAGTGGAGACCTTATTGCTCTCTACAATTATCTGAAAGGAGGTTGTAGAGGGGTGGGTGCTGGTCTCTTCTCACAAGTCACAACTGATAGAACAAGAGGAAATGCCCTCAAGTTGCATCAGGGAAGGTTTAGGTTGGATATTAGGAGGAATTTCTTCACTGAAAGGGTTATCAAGCACTGGAACAGGCTGCCCAGGGAAGTGGCTGAATCACCATACCTGGATGTGTTTAAAAGTCATGTAGATGTGGTGCTTAGGAACATGGTTTTGTAGCAGACTTGGTAGGGTTTCATTAATGGTTGGTCCTGATGATCTTAAAGGTCTTTTCCAACCTGAATGGTTCTATGATTCTGTTATGTCTTTCATATTCAAACAAACTTTTGTACATCTCCTTATTCCTTTTACCCTGTCTTTAGGTATGTATTGCTCACCAGTAATATCTATCTGGTTGTTTTTATTTACATGCTTGGATTTATATCTCACAGGGGCCTGTATTGCCCAGCTCAAGGCAAAGCCAGGAAAACATGAGGCTGTTCTTAAAATATAACAAGGCACACACAGAGCGGGAAAGGATCCAGCATGAACTTACTGTTCTATTCTTCATTCCCAAATAGACAAAAGCTTTAAAATCAAGCAAACCCATTGTGCATCCACAGCTATTGAAAGCAAACTATATTATCAGTTTCCAAAATGAGAAAACGTGTTTTCAAGAGAAGCATAATGCACAGGCCCATACATTAGCCTGGGTCCCAAATAAGTTTGATACTGAGAACTTCGGTGACCTGTGAATGGCTGCTGGCACTGACTGTGGCTGATGGGAGTTGCATCCTTCTCTCTCAGCATTTTACCCCATACTAGTGGTGGCTGATTGGCCAGTGCCTCTGTGGCAGTGTGACCCAGAGCCACTGTTCAAAGACAGAATATGATGTATTCTTTTTTAGCCTCAGTCTCTAAAGGACTTCCACATTGCTAGTCCCTTCTGCCTCTTGTCTTTGCAGTGAAATGAAACATATATTCCAGTTATTAAAAAAAAATACTTCCTAGAGCATTCAAATCTGCATTTTTCATTCCACATTGCACTGTCAAAATGTGCAGAGATAGCTCTAATTATTAAAAAGGGGTGTTAAAGACTTAGAAAAGCATATGATTTTCTGAAGCCATAGACCAAAGTCTGCAAGATGAAACCCTCTTCAGGGCACACGTACTAACTTATGCAGGAATGAGCAAACTCTGCTTTATTCTGTTGTTCTTTGCTTTTCACAGAATAAACATTCCAGACTGATACCCATCATACAAAAGGCTCATTTCTGGCTTAGGGGACTAGGGACTGTATTGTGTTTTGTTTGGTCCAAGACTTGAAAATAAAAGACTTCAATTAGGGATATTACTCACTTTCTGAGCAGTAGCAAAAACAATCTGCACTTTAAAAATGTCATTCAGGGGTATTCCACTTCTTCAGGAGAACTGCAGGTACTAAGCCTAGTGCTGCAATGTACTCCCTCCACATTTGAGCTAGCACTGAAGTTTGCTGGTTGCACTAACAGCCAGAGCAGAGGACTGACATGGCTGAAATCCCTCTTGCTCTCTTTTCCATCAGAGCACACAGACCTAGAGATGAGCCTCTTCACTTTCTGGAAGGCTTCAATGAAAGGACAATTCATTCACTAGTTGCTGGCCCTCGGCCCTGGGTTTGGTCATCCATTTGGGCCAAATTCTCCCCTTGGGCATAGCCTAACATGGTCACACAATGCCTTCAGTGGCAGTCTTGCTTACTGAGCTGAGAGCACAATTTA
This sequence comes from Eurystomus gularis, assembly GCA_013400335.1. Taxonomy (NCBI): domain Eukaryota; kingdom Metazoa; phylum Chordata; class Aves; order Coraciiformes; family Coraciidae; genus Eurystomus; species Eurystomus gularis. The sequence continues at coordinate 1,455 of VZZY01003559.1, read as the reverse complement.
GCTGTTAAAGCTGACACAAATCCTGATGCAAAGTCTTTCTTTTGTTCTTTGTTATCTCAGGAAGAACGTCAGCCTCTCTTGCAGCTGTTATTTTTATCCAACAATAACAACACTTTCGTGGTCTTTACAAAAAATTAGTATCTGCCAAAAACCTCTGCTGAAAATAGCTCTTTACAGCATTTAAAGTATCATTTCTCTCACATTACTACTTTTAAGCATCACATTTAACTCCATGGGTTGCTTTTTTATGTGTTGATTTAGGTAGTTGCATTCCCTGTTGCAGGGATGAAAATAACACATTTTTAAAAATTACTCTCTAGCTTCCAGTGGCCAAAACTGTGTCCCAAATGACCAGGACCAGGCTCTCATTCCTTTTCTGGTATTGAAGAATATTTTACTGTGCAAGTTTTCCTATTGAATCAGTGAAATCTGATGGAATCTCTCTGTGGAACAGGGCACCATTTAGCAGTGAGGATATTGACACTTAAGCCTTCAGTACAGAAGTGCCTCTGTAACTGTAGCCATGTACCAAACCTGATACATTGCCTAGGATAATGCCAACAAGAAACCTGAACAAGTTAGCAAACAAACGATAAATCCTCCTTCATGATTAACTGCATGCTCTTAACATTTAAATGAGCAACAAGCTATATAATAATTCTTGGATTAGTGTTTTCCAGATATAACATCTTTTATATCTCTATTTTATATAAAAATGTCATTAAATATGTATTTTAGAAAAACTATTATGCAGGAAATCAAAGTCTGTTTATATGCTGTGCTCTTCCAAGATACTTAAAATATTGTTAAGATTTGGGGAACGTGGGTAAGGAAGTCAGGGAAATTTGAAGTTTAAAATGAGGTATTACCAGTTTTTGAACATTGTACACACTTATACACACACACATTTAGGCTTGTGATAAAGCAGAATATCTTGTTCTTGGGCATCACCATGGTTGAGATGTATTATCCTTGTCTCATTGAAATGACATTTTTCATTGCTGATGATCTGTGCTAGCAACAAAGTGGGCTGAAAGATCTGTAATCTTACCTAGTTACAAGAAACACTCCACAGGCTGCACAGGGTTCTGAACTCCCTGCTGTTCACACCTGCAGGGCCTTGCTGTGGCAGACAGTGCACGGGAACCCACAGTGAGGACCAGGGCAAATAAGCAATAAGAGCAGCAGAAGAGAAGGAGAAGGTTTTTATATAGAATCATAGAATGCATTGGGTTGGAAGGGACTTTTGAAGGTCATCTAGTCCAAGCCCCCTGCAGTCACCAGGGAAATCTCTAACTAGGTTAGGTTGCTCAGAGCCCAGTCAAGCCTGGTCTTGAACATCTCCAGGGACTGGGCCTCCACCACCTCACTGGGCAACCTGTTGCAGTGTTCCACCACCCTCATAGTAAAAAACTTCTTCCAAGTGTCTAAACTAAATCTTCCCTTCTCTAGTTT
>VZZY01003557.1:0-10377 GCA_013400335.1 Eurystomus gularis | reverse complement strand
CCAACTCCTCCCAGTTTATATGCTGAGCATGACATACTATATATGGAATAACCTTTTAGCTAGTTCGTATCAGCTGTCCTGTCTATGCTCCCCCTCAGCTTCTTGTACACCTCCTTACTGGCAGAGCACAGGAAACGTAAACATCCTGGGCTTAGGATAAGCAGTACTTAGCAACAACTGAAACATCAGTGTGTTATTGACGTTATTCTCATGCTAAATCCAAAACACAGGACCATACCAGCNAAGCAGTACTTAGCAACAACTGAAACATCAGTGTGTTATTGACGTTATTCTCATGCTAAATCCAAAACACAGGACCATACCAGCTACTAGGAAGAAAATTTACTCTATTTTGGCTGAAACCAGGATGATATCCACCCCTTATTCTATACCATTTTTGTCATGCCCAGGTCCCACACTTTCCAATACATCCCAATTAATCACCGTTATCTTTCTTTTAATATAGACACACAGATATCATTTCCTTAGTCTATGTCCTTATAAAATGTTCATGGAGTTCATTTAGTCTATGACTTTGGGCTCCATCTTTCTTTCAGGGCAGGAAAAATAGCATGTGGTGTTGGACTGTTGCATACTGAAGCCAGTTCCCGTTCTACCATCACTGCACTTTGCAATAGTGTCCATGGTCAAGTTCATCCCTCAATCAGGAGCCCATCTATATGTTGTATCTCTTCCTTGATGGCCTGAAGTGTCATAGGCCCACCAAGCTATAAATAAATCACCCTTATGTTGCCAATTCAGATCCACCTAAGCCGCTTCAATCTTAGCAGCCTGATCCACATACTTGGTTTTTTTATGTACTTCGGTGGCCTGACTCTTTAGTACATAAGCATCTACATGATGTACTTCGACAACAAGGTTCTTCACCTGAGCAGCAATATCTTGCCACAATGTGGCAGCCCAAATGGCTGTACCTCTGCACTGTGAGTTGCTCTGCTTCCATTGCTGGAACCACCCCCACAGGGCATTTGACACTGTCCATGAGTCTGTACAAAGTCCATATAAAATATTAGCCATTTTTCTCATTCAGCAATGTCTAAAGCTAGTTGATCATCCATCTAATTTCACTAATTTTATGTTTGAGGATTATTCATTTTCTTATAATTACTTGAAGGCTGTATCTGAATTTTTTTTTGAGTAATTGCTCAGGGTAAGGGGGGGCAGGGAGGGAAATAATCGTGGTTAGAATGGGGAGATACTTCTTACATACCTTTTACACTGATCACGTTATTTATCTGTAGTATCTCCAGCCACTTAATTCACAATCTGTACTACTGAAGCTATACATGAAGCTGTGGAGACTTACTGATTAGGAAGAGCATCACTCTTATTCAACAAAATCGTTTGTTCAGAAAGGTTTAAGTAAGACGTAACGTTCATTTAAACAGAATGCTAAGCACTAGCAAATCCAAAGCATGCAAATGCCACTTAATTTTTAATCACAGATTGCTAAATTTAATTTATGCCTGAGTGGCCATCGACTTAATTGCAATATTATAAACTCATAAGTAGTCCTTGTTCAGAAAAGACATTGGGACATAACGTCAAGAATATGTTGCTAAACATAAGACTGCTTAGCCTGTGAAGCCTCAGCAGAAAAGCCATTAATCTGTGAAACTGGGGCTCAGATTGCATTTTCTGTCTCTCTTGATAAAGGTGACTTCCTTGAGACTCCTCTGTCTCCATAATGTGCCTCAATCCAGTCATGATAATAATGTATTTCAAATGGAAAGGATGCTGAATTCTCAACTAAGCTCCTTCATTTGTAATCAAATACATTGCGATCCACTGACTTAAAAGTATCTTGGTAGTATGCTGTGTAGATGAACTATGAAAAAGAAAAGTCTTAATGAATGAAGCATACTTTAGATTTAATCATTTGTGAGTGTGTTATAAGTTTGGGGAAAAACAGCTTCTTTGGGTTTCTTGTGCTCAGGATAAAATGTATTTTGTTCGTGTAGACATTTAAAACTCAAATTAATCTGCATTTCCTTTAAAGAAGAAAAGTACAAGCCTTGTAAAGCTGTTTTCCGATTGAAATATATGAGTTTAAAATACTGTGAATTATATTGCTAAACATACACTTGGAGATTATTTGAAGACATTGTTTTCTAGACTATTAGAAACATATTTCTTGCTTCAGAAGGTACCTTCACACTGCTCAGACAAACCACAGTCAGCTACAATCAGATTTTCAACCCTCTTTCTGCTTAGTCTAAGAGCATTCAAAACCTACTGACCCCAGTTCACACTGAAACAAAACAAGGAGATGAATTTTCTACCTGCAACATAAAAATTAGGTTTTGTGAAGCACAAGTAAAGAGAAATGGTATTAGGCAATTTCAGTGGTGCATAGAATGATCGCACTTGAGTAAGAGACAACATTGGTAGCACATGGCTGGCATGTGTAAAACATGAAAAAGAGTCAACTGATCTGTAAGTGTGAGTCAAAAATGAGATTAGGCTGTGTAACCATTAGCAAACTGATGCAACAACAGATAAAAAGTCAGAAAAGCTGAACTTTCATTTTAGTGCCTGAAAAATTTGATTCCATTACTTTATTGTTTGCTAACAGTATGTCGTTATTGTGTTTTTCTCTTTTCCATTCTGCCCAAAGAAACTTGAGTGATAACTAAGTACTGAGTCAAATTTATGGCTCATGAAACTAAGGACTGATATGACAAGACAGAAGGAAATCCTACAAAAAAATGTATTTAAGTTAAAAAGTCAAAGCACTCCAAAATTCATTTTAAAAGTCCATGATACATCTTAAGTGTTCATTTTTCATGTGATATGCATAATGAAAACATAAAACAAGTGGTAGATACATTTTCTGTTACTGAATTATACTGTGTCAAAGACAAGACTTAAATTTAGCCTCTAAACTAAGAAAACTCAAGACAGTATCTGCAAAGTTATGTGACAAAGCTCATCTGGACACCCACAAAAGAGCCTTGAGACAACAACAGGAGAGAGGGCCCAAATAATCCCCTGCTGGGTGACTCCCTGGCCCATCACAAAGGCCATCAGCCCAGCAAAGGCCCGTCTGCACAAGCCCAGAGGAACACAGCACCACACAGTGGCAGGCAGGAAACTAAAGGAAGGACTCTTGGGGAACAACAACATCGTCCAGGTCCCTCCCCGGGCTGTCCCAGCAGAGCTATCTGCCCTGGTCCAGGCATGAAACTCATCCCATGAGTCATAGGCAGCAGCTGTCCACTCACCTTTTGGACTAAGAGGAGTGGCTGCCTAGGAGTGGCACATATTATGGGGTGCAGGGGAAAAGCAGTTTGGGATTTCACAGGACTTATGGGGTATCTAGGGGAGGAACCAAAGACAGAACAAGTGAGGGAGTTAGGTGGTTAGTAAAGAAATAAGAGTGGGGAAATACAGGAATAAGGGAATGAAGAGGGCCGGTCACATGTAGATAGTTGGCTGGTCAGTACACTTGCCTAGCCATACCCTTCATGTGACCAGGACAGTTTGTCATGTCTTCTATTAAATTCCTTGCTAACTCTTTCCTGGGTGAGGGCTCTCTATAGTGTGTGGTGTATGTATGTGTATGGGGTGCGAGAGGCTAGACCATGGATGGGAGAACCTGTGTGGTGCCAGTGACTGGAGCGAGTGTGGGTATGTGAGTGAGTGTATATACATATATATATGTATTCTCACTAGCAGATCTCCATCCTGCCCAGCCAGAAGCTGTTAGTGCTGTCTGTGTCCATGTGGGTGCTCAGAGAGTCTGTGATCTATGTGGCCATATATATACATATATATGTAGTGTTTACGTGTGCATTTGTGTGTGTGCCTGCTGGGAATGCACTTTGAGCCTTGCTGCTGGTTGGACCTGGCAACATGGAGTGGCAGCAACCTTGCCTCTCTCAGGCTGTTGGATCTGATGTGATATGTTTTCCTCTATCAGTTCCAACTGGTACCGTGTGGAAAAAGAATGTTTTCTGGAACACAGGTGTCCTGGTTTGAGTTAGAACAGGACTAATTCTGTTCAGTGATTTTGCTTTTCAGTTAAGGCTCTTCTGACTAGTTGCACTTTCTGAGGTTAGCAGCGTACTTTTGCAGACAGTGTCTGCTTCTAGCAGTGATAACACTTGATGTTTAGAGTTGCTACCAAGGATTGGTGTGCAGACCAAAGACTCTTCTAAATCGTGTACCACATTGGGGAGTGCAGAATGTAAAAGGCTGCACCTGTGGGGAGGAGTGGACAGGACAGGTGACCGTAAACTGACCATATATGTCATATTCAGTATAAAGCTGAGGGATCATGAGGGTCAAGCTTTCTTCTTCATTGGCTGGTGTCCAAGAAGGATTCTGTTTATTGTGCCTTCAATCCCAATCCATGTGTTCCTGAATGCAGTTCCAGAATCTAGCTCCTGAATCTGGTTCCCATCTGTGCTCTGAGTCCAGTCTGGGACTTCCCCAGTGCCTGCTCTACAGCATCAGTGGTGACAGTGATGTAATTGCCATCAGGGGTGGTTGAGTTCGATATTAGTCTTATAAATATTTGTATCTATTCTGTTTTATTACTATTATTATTTTCACGTTCATTAATGCTATTTTAGTTTTCTTTTCCAATCTGTAAGTCTCTCCATTATTTCCTTTCTCTTCCCCTTTGGGAGGGCAGAACAGTTAATACAGAGCATCTGACATTCATCTAGTGGCCAGTCCAACCCTAAACCTTGACAAGAGACTATCATAAATATATATTGATTCAAAATTCAAGACTTGCTGAGTATTATTTTACATGAGACAAAAAATGCAGAGATATTAGAAGGAAATGCCTGTGGTATATAGTTACTATCTCACTAAGATATTAATTCAATGACAGAAACGATGTATGACAGAGACAACATACTGTGTGAGACCACAACACTAGAATGTAGACAACAACAAAGAAAACAACTGCTCATTTATAGATACACTGTAAGGTGTATTTACAAATTAATGTATAAGGATAGCACATCACTGTTTAGAGGAAGCATCCAAGGCAAATCTAAGCATGAAAATACGTAAGTGTCCATGCACTGGATAAATGTTTACTTCCAAGTGATAATCACACTAATAAAAAATATCTTTCTATTTCTTTTATAGAATTAGAATAACTGAGATTTTCAGATGATAAAAAATACCATTGATAAGAGAAGATACTGCAACTGAGCAGACAGCAGAAGAAATCTTAGCCTTAATTGAGCTTGATAATGTTCTTATCAGCATTCTTACAAAAAGGCAGGAGAAAGGAGGAAGACAGCTACTGAAAGGCTCCTTAAAAGATCTTCTAAAAAACTCATTTAAAAAAAAGTTATATAATGGATATTAAAAATGTGACTAAAGTTATCACAGATAGGGAAAAATCCCAAAGATGGTAATAGGTAAACTCAAAGTAGAAGTTCTTTCCTTTTAAGTAATTCATATTTTTAAAATAAAGTTTGACAACTGTTATGATCGTCAATATTTCCAAGTGGTGAATAAGAAAAAAATATTTTTCTTCTACTTTTATAATCTATTTTTCTTCTTTTTCTGTCTTCTATATAGTTCTTATTTCTGTGCAGAGTCAAAACATTTTACTGCTCCTTACTAACTAATTTTGCTTCAGAGAACAAACTCTAGGTTAGACAGTAGATCATAAGAGATAACAGTGAAACCATCCCTGTGAAAAAACTGTTAGAGAGGAGGAGACCTAAAGGCTGCAGAGCTGCTTCTTGAGTAGGAAGAATTGAAACAAACACAGATTGATGAAAGGGAATCCTGGCACTGAACTATAATGTTTTTATCACAGCATTTCACTGAGGCACAACCCACATCTTGAAATACTGCAATGCAGCATGTGCCTGTGTTCAAGCTGTTTGTCTTTTCACTATTTTATCCCTCCAAGTGTGTCCCACACATTTCTTTCTCCAGAGGAGAAGTGCTAGCTTTCCCCCCACCCGTCCCTATTTCCACTAGTAGCTTTGAAATTAATGAGGAGAGATGGATGGTAGCAACTCTGTCCTATTGGTTCCTGTTCTCCACTGCATGAGCTTTTGTATCAGACACTACACAGTTAACTCCTGCAAAACCATGTTCCCCAGCCTTGTCCACTTCACTTTTTATAATGCTCTCCCAGTTCCCTCACCAGCATCACAACTGAATACAGAGAAGTGGAATTACAGCTCCAAGGTTTTCTAAGAAATAGTAGGAAACTAGTGGCATTGACAGCCACTGAAACAAAACTTGTTCAGTATCCCCTAAAACTGTGAATAGTTTTGAGGACTGGAAGAGCAAGAGACATATTGGACATATTTTATAATAACTGAAGATAAAATTGCAGCACCTATGATTAAAAGAGAAAAAAATCTACAACAAATACTTAAATTAATCTATGAAATGCACTTGATGAATCAGTTTGCCGCTATTAGAAGGCACTGGAATATTAATTCAGAGATCAGGGAAATAGGAGCTAAACCATGCAGGTTTTAGTGAGATATTTACATGGCTGATGTGTTGACTAATCAGATTGCACCATTTCTGTAAGCTAGTTTGTAAATGGTTTCCAAAAATGAACACCAAAGAGGTTGTTGAATGCAGATAAGTGGGGTTAGACACCTTGTATTTCAAAATAACCTGCATATAAATGCTCCATTAAAACAAAGACATAAGAGAGGGTTCTGGAAAGATGCTTTTCCTGCATACAGGTCCAGTAATGTAGCAGAATTTTAAGCAGGAAAAAGTTGAGGGAAAAAAACCACAGCATTGTCTTGGCAACATTCTTAGTTATAAGCCTAAACAGCCATTCATTCAAAATGTCACAATTATTAAAGCAATAGTAAAGCAGCTTAACTGATGTGAATAAGCGGGAAACAAGATCGCTGCTGTTAAGTCTTTTATTTGCACCTCTATCTGTCCCATGTTGTCAAAAGGTTTATCTGCAAAGTTAATGCTCAACTTTCTTTCTAAAACATGTGGTCCTATTACAGTTAATATACAGAGACATCCTCGTAATAGCGTCTTAACACTGATGTGTCTAGTGAGGGATAACATTGGACATCAGCTCTGTTGTATCTAAATGCAGGGTTAGGTCCTTCAAGGAACTAGCCATCTGTTTCTCTTGTTACATTTGAAATAAGGCCTCTTGTAATATTGTATGGCTAGAATCAAGAAATATAATGTCCAAATAAAACATTCATGGAGACATAACACTTTTCCATTGCTGTCTACTGTATAACAACAGACAAGCACTTCAGAAGAAGGATGGTCACGTTAGGCTGGAAGATGATGCTTGCAGAAGAACCAGTGGGATTGATTAGGGCACTTTAGAGTGGAAATCAAAACAGGCTTAGGTGTGCTTCCTGACTGGAAGTCCAATTGCACAAAGATATGTCCCTTGACACCACCTGGATCATCTAGATTTGAAGCACAGCTAAAATTAATTGCATCATAACTGCATACCACCCACAGTTTCTAACTCCAGAATCACAGGGATGGTAGAAAAGGACTCTGCTAAAAGTAGAAGGGAAAATTTAACTGTTACTTAAACACATTATGAGGCTCCCTAAATGTTAAGAGAGCATAGCTAGGGACTCATTTGAAGATCTGTCCCCCAGACTTATGTTCTAAGGTCAACCAAAAATATTAATCTGGAATTTCAATGAAAGAAAGCAAGTGAGAAAAAATTTGGAAGGTTGAAAACCAAAACTTTCAGAATAATTCTTGCTCTAATAGTGTGTATTTTCTTTTCATAGATATGTGCAATTAATCTCTGCCACCTCAGATTTGCTCTTTCACTCCTAAATTGGACCATTAAAATTTTCTTTTGTTATCTTCAGATAGGAAAGTTGCTTCCTCAAGGTGAATACAAAAACCTTGACAAGAACTTAGTATAACCCATAGTACTTTCCACTGCAAGTGTGATACAAATTTCCAAGAGCCTCAGTGAACAAAAATCCACATTTAACTTGTGCTGAAAGTAAGGGCAAAGGAGTTCAAAGACACCCTGGTATTTCCAGCTTACGTTTCACATAATCTAGTTTTAGCAGATATATATAGATATATCTCCCTTGGCGAGAGTATATTGCACTCTTAACAACATTAGTTCAAGCTTCCTACTCTTATGTAGGCATTTCTTTATTCCAGTCTATGGGAAGAAAAATGGTGTAAATCAACAATATTGATAGTAGTTTGGATATTACGCATGTAAAATACAACATCATTTTAAAAGGAGTTATTAACAACAGAAATGACATGGTATAAGATTATTTAATACTTAAAAAATTGAGAAAGACAAGAAATATTAATTTACATCTAAAAATAATCAGATTATTACATTGGTCTCAACGTGTGCTCTCTACAATCTAGATCTCAAATTTATTTCCTTTCTTCTTAACTCTTTTAGCTAAAAATAGTAGTGAAAATATTGAAAATTAATTCAAGAATTAAGAAAAGACATGTGTTGAATGAGTTTCTTGAAAAAGATACATTTCTGAGAGATTCATTTGGACTAATTAAAGATAAATTTTCAAGTTTTGTGTTCCTGGAAACAAAACAAAAATCCCAGCCTCTACAGAGTGCCAAATATAGTCCAATAAAATGAATCTAATATTTCTTCCTCTTCCTCTCCTTCTCCTCCACCACCAACACGGTTTCTGTCATTGTCATCATCATCAAAAAATAACAATATTCGTATGTGGGGAAATTCTGAGAATTTAAAATTAAGAGAAATGAATGTATACTTGTGTGTGGAGGCATCATTTGTTGTTTTGTTCTTTCAATCTCAGCTAACAGAGAAAACAGGTAGACAAACATTTAAGAACACGTATTGACTGAGAGTCAGTCAGTCACTGAGAGTGATTTCCCCTAAAGTTGTGCTATTCAATTATGGGTTGTGTAGCATAAAAGTAAGGAACAGACAATGGATAGATGTTCCTAACTTCTAGATTTATAGGCTCAGTTTTTCAGATGTTGGCCTCCAGTACTGATTCAGAATAAAGGAACTGGCTAAGGACTGAGCACTGTTACAAAGAAAGCTCCTAGACTGCTTGTTAGCAAGTGACTCACTTTCCAAAATGCAGAGCACCTAGTGAGTAATGTCGAAGGTCAACACAAGCTCATTGAAAAAAACAAAAGCAAAAACACCCAAGAAATCGGTCTCTTTCTATAGACACTAAATTTAAAAATAACTTAATTTTACTCTGTCTCTTGAAAAATGTAAACCTTAGTATGAACTCTTCCTTCTAGTTTGATATTTTGTATATTTCTGGCTAAGCCTCTTTCCAAGACATCTGCTTTTATCAAGACATAGATGTCTTCACTAATGCAGACAGAATTGTGATGACGGCACTTTGAAGTCCTGAAGACAGCCTATCTATAATCTCTGTTTTTCGATGGTTTAGCTCAGGCAGCTTTTCCTAATCCATGTTCTGAGTCTGGACAAATACTGGGACAACAGAAATGCTATATTAAGTTTAAATTTGGAAAGACAGGTGGAGCTTTTGTATCAGGCATACATTGAAATGTAGCACAGAAAATCCAACTATTTCTTCTTGTAGCTGTAAGCTAACTGATTAATAAGTTGAAGGGAAAAAGAAAAGGCACAGAGCAGAACTTATACATTATGTTAGTTTTGTGCTTTCTGTAATTGCTGTCATTCCTTGTTTACAAGGGCAAAAGTGTGGAAAACCCAAAATAGACTCAGCCTAGACACAGAATGCACTTTATATTTGAAATAACAGCATTTGGAAAATTGTTTTCATGCTAAGCTGGGAAAAAGTTACTATTTCAGCACAGCGTGGAAAAAGAGACAAAATGCTTTTACCATTCTTGCTGCTTATTCTAGGCTTTTTTAATAGTGGAAATTTGTTTTATTCGGAGTTTCAAATTATTTCACCACCATCTTGAGCTGCTAAAGTCATCAAGGATATTTCATGACTTATATGTTTGATTCTGTTGTTTTCAATTTGTATGTTTTCAGTTTTGACTCACATTAGTGAGTCTGGTGAAACTAGTAATACATCATAAAAAATGTACAACAGGGGCTCAATTCTACAGGCTCAGACACAGGCAAAAATGATATTTAACCTATGGATATTTAACCTAGCATTTCTGGCAGCTTCTTTATTCTCTTCTTCCATTTCTATGTTTAAGGTAAAAATTTTAAAGATGTTGATGTTCTTACAAATCTGACTCAAGAATGTATCTAAGTAGAAAAAATAGAAGGGAGAAATATTATGATTGCTGAAAATATTTTAGCATGACCTCTTATGGTATTATATATCAATGAATCTACCTATAACAGACATCATCAACTTCCCATCCAAAGTGCTTAACTGCAGCTCAACTTTCTCAATGTTTTGAACAGCCAGACAAAAT